>VZRS01006356.1:0-77659 GCA_013398055.1 Ifrita kowaldi | reverse complement strand
CTTTCATTGCAGCTGGAGTGCCGGATCCCATCAGGCTTGACAGCATGCAGAGCAAAGTCTGCATTGTCCCAGGAAATTTCTTTATTGTCAATACATTGCAGAGCCCCTTGGAGATTCCTGGGGTGCTTAACTCAGCCAAGGAGTGATATATTGAAGAGTTCTACATTTTTAATTGCAGGTCAGCAAGAAAAAAAAAAAAAGCCTGTAGCCACTGAAGCTCTCAGTCACTTTGAAATGGAAAGTTTCCCCCTTTGCACAATCTCCCAAGTATGGCATGTGGCCTAATTGTATAATTACAAAATAGATCTGAATTGCTTCAAAGGAGCTGCTGTGTTCTAGCAGGTACATAATAAGTTTATAGTATCAGCTAATTGCACTGTTATGTAAAGGTTCAGAATGACTTTTGAAACCAACAGACAGACCTTCTAGGTATCAAACATATATGGTTTTGTTTGGGGAACTTTTTATTAATACCTCATGAGGAAGGCAACCTGTGCTTTCTCCATCCTTTTCAGAGAGGATATAAATGTTAATGCTGTGCAGAAAGTGCTGGGCTTGATACTGAGCTGGTGCACATCATCTCCACTGAACTCAGTGGGTCATTTTAGACACCAGCAAAATCCTAATAATGCATGTAAGTCAGTGGCTCAGAGTTCATGTTAAGTAGAGCTGTGGGGACACCACCAAATGGAATCACAATGGTTTAAGCAGCTACTGCCAGCTGTTGTCCATCTTGTGTCAGGCTGGTTTGAGCTCACGTGTTCAGCCTCGCTGGTGGGAACGATGTAGGAGCACACAGCTGAAGGGGACATCTGGTCTGTCACAGCAGCCCAGTCATACCCAGTCGGGACTTTACACCTCCTCACCCAAAAAAGACATGGAACTGAAGGTGGAGTTTGCCACAAAGAGCCTCTTGATGTTAACCTCCCTCATGGATGAGACTCTTGAGAGCTCTGGGTCTCACAGTTATGAAAAAAAGTTTTTTATAAAGAGCATCAGGGCCAGGGTCACTCAAAACATGGGCACCACTTCATCATGCAGCCTCAAGGGTAAAGGACCAGAATGCAGCAGAATCAGTGAATGCAGAAGGCCCTGGGAAGGTTCATAGTACTGGATGGGATGAGGGACAGCTTCCCAAACAATTTCCTGCCTGGCTATCCACATGTAGAAAGCTCCCTATCCAGCAGGTGCCTGGGCATTACGTTCAAAGGAACTAGAATTCCTTCCCAAGCCTGGGTTCCCTTCCTGTCCTGTGATCTGGCCCACCCAATGCACATCCAACATCCAAGCCCATTAGCCCCCATCTCTTAACACCTCACAGGGCACTTGCCTGCTACAGCTACTGCCTGTCCTGGCAGTAAAGGAAGGTGCAATCGCGAATCACCCCATTCACCTCCTCAAAGCTGCTGTGATGTGAAGCCAGCACGATGGGGGGGACCCTCTGATCCAGAGCACACATTTGCACTTTGTTATCAGCTATTTACCCTTCGGAGAGCAGCTGGGATTCCCCAGCTGCAATGGAACTTCTGTGGAGCTATAACTTTGTAAACTCAGCTCAGCCTTTCAGGAAGAGATTTCTAATTTTATCCAGGCCATTCATCCACCCTTAATTTGCAAGAAGAAGAAAAAAAAAAGAAGAAAAAGAAGCTGTTGCAGGGTTATTATTAACTATTGGCCAAGACAGAATGAACTCCAGGCTTGGCTGACTCCCTCTTTGGTAGAGAACAAGTGCACAGACAGCAGACACATTGCTGGTTTGCTTCCCAAGCATTTCTGCTCCTGAGTGAGGATGTCTGAAAGCCAAAGCAGGAGGAGAACCTTTATTTCACAGGTGTAGCTGCATTGTCCAGGCTCCACCTCGGCCAGCTGGGCTGGGAGACTTTGGCCAGCCTGCAGTGCTCTGCCTTTCTCCCCTTCCACATGCTCAAAATGCCCTGCAAAAATGAGTGGGAAAAGTCCCCACTGGCCTCAGACAGGCTCTGAGATCAGATCTCAGACACAGGGAGGAGTGTTTTTTTCACCATCAGCTTGTGAGGTTCACGTGTCCCCACTCCCCCGAACGCTCACTGGGAGCACAGTTCCTTGCAGTACAGCAGGACGTGCTCAAACCACTCCATCCAGCACACGAGGTAATCCTGGGCCTTGGTATGAGGCCAGGGAAGCAATGTTTTAGTGTTCCCCAGCACTGCTTGCCAGCACAGAGATATAAAACTCCCTAAGCTGGATACCTAGAGCCAGTCAGGAGAGGATCTCCAGCCATACCCTCCTATCCAGCTATGCCATTATTCAGTCTGCCTGTGACATGTTGGCAAGAGGTGATTAATCACAAGTGTTCAGCCATGAGAAGTCTTTTCAATAAAACAGCTAAAGTAACAAATAATAGCAGAAAGAAAAGTCTAGAAATTCATATCCTTATTAGCTGGGGTGGTAGCCCAAGGATTCAAGAAAACCCAAATGATCTTAACCACAAAGTATTGCAAAGGTTGTTACTTTTTCCCTAAAGTCTCCTAAAAAAACCCAGTTATCCTTATGCCCGTTGTTGTAGGATCTGCCAAATGCTTCACACTTTTGAATTTGATGAGACAGAAGTTTCATCTAGATTGAGCTTTTAGAATATAATGAATACTCCAAGAGAGAGAGCCTAGAATATAACATTTAAAATGCACTGATCCAAGGGCACAACAATTTATCTTGGAGAAATTAATGTAGAGATCCCTCGATTTTATGTATTTTTGTAATTCAGGTTGCCCTCAACTGATTGTCATCCTTTAGGAAATGTGTATCTATTTATTGCAAACATAAAACCCAACACGATTATAAGTTATTTTTTCCATACAGATGCAAGAGTTTGTCTGTGATCAAGTTTCTTTTGATAGCACTACTTTTCCCCAAATTCACCCCGGAAAAATGTTCTTGCTAATGTGTCAGGTATTCCATTGCTCCACCTGCTCTTGCTTGCATCAAGAGAGGAACCCAGACAGCACCCAAGCAACCCTTCACCGCAAACAAAAATCAATTTGCACCCAACATCTACCCAAGAACCTCATGCCAGAGCTTCCTACCAACAAATGAGAGGGAAGACAAGTCAGGTCCCGGGAAAATACACCCTGGATATGTGAGTATGCAAAGCTGTGGGGCCTGGGGACTTCCATGGTAACTCTGTGTATAAACAGGACCAAACAGCTTGAAGTAGCTGCTTTCCTTGCAAGGCCGATGAACAAAGTATCTCTGTAGCTTGGCCAACACAGCAAGCTCCAGCCAAATGTAAATAGCCTGCGGGGCTTTTTGGCACTTTGCACTCTATTTTGCATACAGCTGGTAATGTTTTAAAGGCCAGGCCCAGCCAAGGGTAATGCTTCCAAGAACAGAGCAGGAAACACTTTGTGTACAGAAAAGAGTCCCAGGAGAAATCAGTGAAATCTTAAGGCCTTTTGTGCTTCTTTCTTGCCCCCCCGCCCCCCCACCAAATCAATCAAATCATTTTTATGTTAAAAATTTCCAGAGCTCCAGGTAGATGCGGCCGCCTCGCTCAGTGCTCCGGGTGCTCGGTGGGAAAGGGAATACCTTGGCTCCTGCAGGCACATAAACACTTGCTGCAGGACTTGCTGCAAGTCCTGCTGGGCACATCCACGACGTCTTTCAGGGCAGAATTCCTGGAGCAGGCTGGTGGGAGTGCCAAGCATGAGAGACAGCGTCAAGGGAGGAGGAGGTTTGTACCAAAGCATCTGGTGACACTCCTTGAGTCTTCCACAGTAACAACACCAAGGAAATACCACAATATTTCCAGTTATCTGGATGTCACTCAGCATTTTGGTAAAAATTGGCAGGACCTAGGGCTTAGTATGGGTTGGTGTGATAGAGTGAGGCAGTCACTGCTAAAATGCTACTGAATTCCTGCTCTCCAGGGGCTTATCCTTGCAGGTGGGATGGGATTTCCCTCTTGATAGAACGCTGAGGAACCGGGACTCCACTGTTTTGTCTTATCACCTTAACACCCACTATGTAGGGCATGAAAAGGACAAATCTCTGCTCTCCTGCAGCCTTTCCCGTGCTCCTGTGTGCAGAGGGCTGGGGAGGGGATGCAGATGAATAGGGCAGAGCAGAACCACACTGAGCATGCAAGGCTGAACCAGGCAGTCAGAGGATTAATACTGCAGCAGAGATTTTGTTCTCATCTGTTTAAAATCACAGTGTACCAGCACACACATTTTGCCCACCTGGTCCTCTCCTTTCAACCTCATTGTGTATGAACACATTCGAACGTCAGGACCATCATGTCCTAGAGGGAGACTGTCCTTCTGTTAGCTGTCCCAGTCACTTGATTATTCAGGGTTGGGAGATGAGTGCTGGCTGACTTAGCAGCAGCCGTCAACGCTGGCAGCAAAAGGGAATATATGTCAATAACTCAGAAAAGGGAAGCAGAGACAACTTGGAGAGGAGTCATTGCTACACCCACACGAAGCGAAATCGAAAGCCCTGTTTATCATAATTTCATGTCCTTTACTTTGCATCTTACAGATGTCTGTCCTTCCACAGGTAATTCATATGTGCAGAGCCGAATCGCTGCCCTGCAGACAGGGCTGGAGCACAAAGGAAGGGTCAGGCTGCAGAGGGACCCTGGGGGACAGATGGGGGACTGTGTGCTGCTGTCAGATGGCACAAAGGGCTGCGCTTTCATGTCTTTGTGTAGCGGCTGCACGTGGTGGGCCAGCCAGGGAACAGAGAAATGAGGGGGAAACAGAGTTGGGATCTATAATGAAAACCATGCATTTGACCCCTCTGGGTGGGGACACAGCCGAAATCTCATTGTTGGCTTTAAAGCTGACGGAATCGTGTCCTCTCCCCTCAGTGCTTAGTCCCTTTCCCTCTGACTGGATTTGACATGTGGCTACTGGACTTTCCATGGGATGCAGAAACTCTGGTACTGCCAGATTTCAAGGAACCAAACTGTCCTTGGTCACAGGGACATGATGATACACAAACATTCAGCCAATCCCTTCCTTCCAGAGCAGGTACCCATGGGCTGCACCAGTTATGGCTCAAGATCTCAGCAGGCTGCTGAGCGGGTCCTATCCCAAACTGCTGAGAGAGGCTGGGCTCAGCCCCTGGCAAGGGCCTGCAGTGCCATTTGGCTTGAACCTATAGGAAGCCAACATAAAGCTCAGTTGTCCCTCACCGATGCCAGAACTTTTGCCTGGATGTCTCCAGGGAGCTCCAGTGCTGCCCAGGGTGAGCTGCAATATCAGAATTCATCCCTTTGCTGGTCTCAGGGAATGGAGGTGGGGTGGCCTTGCAAGACAAGCAAGCACAAACGGCTAAAAAGCAAGATAAATATGGGACATAAATATGTGATGGTATAGGAGGCGGTACCATAAACTTATTTTATTGCCACTTGGCTGCAAAGGCCAGCATAACTCACTCCCTTTGCCTCGCTGTGTCATTTGTGAGTAATGAGATGGCCCAAACACACACCAAGAAAAACGTCCTCACACCCCACACCTGGGTAAGGAATACAGCAATGGGGATTTTTAATAATGATCAATGCCTTGCTCTCCATATCGTGCCTACCTGATGTGGTTTGTACTGATTACCAATACATTCATGGTAGCTCCTCCCCAGCTGCCCTCTGACTTAGCCCCTATCTCAGGAGTTCTTCAGGGATGATACGGGTACAGCAGAGCCCAAATTCTGCAGGCAGAGGGTCACAGTGTCTCATAAACAGCTCCCAGCCAGTGCAGCCCATGCTGTGGGTTGAGTGGGTTTGTGCAAAGACAGCCAGCACAGTGGCAATTCCTTCCTGGGGCTGAATTAGCCCATCCTGCCTCTCTTTTGGCTTGTTTTGGCTCACCACAAACCGTACAGGAGTACTCACAGAGCCAGGCTGTGCCCAGAGGTGCTGACAAGGGCTTGACCTGTGCCTCTAGTGGGAGCAGGGAATTTGCCTGGTGGTTTTAGAGAATTGCACACACTGTGCTAGTCATACTGGCAAATGAGAAATTAATATTTACTACCCTTTAGCTGAAAATCATCTTTTTCCTACCTGCCCCAGAGGACTGTGAACACAGGTGGTGTTCTCCTCCCTCCCTGCCCTGGGCAGCCACATCCCCACAGCCTGCTCCAGCCTCTGCAAAAGCCAACATCCACCAGGAAATGTGACAGGCACGTGTGGGATTGGCTGTGCCAGAGCCAGAGGGGACAGAGATGGGTCAGGCTCGCAGCTATGCAGAGCCACAGAGAGGTTCCTGGTGCCCGTGGTGGGGCTGCACTCCCCAGCCCATCGCTCTGGCACATGGATGTGTGGGCACGCCAGAGCCCACATCCACACAGCCTCTGGCTCCCGAGGGGTCAGAGACGGGATGGCTCTGCCCTGCGCTCGCAGCCCGAGCCTTGACAAGCAGGAGGAGGAGTCGGAGCCAGAGTCACTCACCCTCTGCCAAAGGGCAAAGCAAGAACAAGACAGTGAGACAGGAAACGGGGGTCAGCAAAGAGAGCAGAGCCTTTTTCCAGAGCACACGGGGGAAAACTGCTGTCATGCCATGCACAGGACATCGATGGGCAGGGAGTGCCTGCTGGATGAGGCACAGGCAGAGAGCTGTTCCCCAGCACTAATCCTCTTTACTCCTGTTACAGTCCAGCACCTCTGAGCCACCGTGGTCCCAGGGACAAGGGAAAGCAGACGGTTCTTGCTGCCGTCCCACAAGTGGGTGACAGCAGCGTTTCCCCAGCTTGCTCAGGCTGCATCACCTGCTCCATCTGGGCTGAGAGATGGAAGCTGTAAATCAAGGTGTCCAGTGGAGGTTGTAAGGGGATAAAGCATCCTCAGTAAAATTTCTCTGACAAGTAGTCACAGCTGAGATATCACTTGATGAATGGCAGCAGAATTCCCAATGCAAGGTGATGGATTCTCTGTGGCTGTGAGCAGGCTGAGCCCTGTTGAGGCTGACAGGGCTTTAGGACATCTGTCACTCGAGCAGGTAGGTGTGAGGATGCACCCAGCTGCACACCCCTGGGATGTCCCCCTACACCCCTCAGCAGGAGCAGCACAGATAGATTTTCTCTTCCAGTCACCTCCAACTGGGGAGGGCTGACTTCGTCATTAAGCCATCACACATAGAAGCATTAGTATTACTCCTATCTGGAGTACTTTTCTCTGCTCCACTTCATGGTCCATGTAGATAAAAAAGAAACAGGTAATTGCCTCATCTATCAAGGATGTTTTCTCCAGAGCAGAGCCTACAAGCAGTGACAATCAAAACGGGCACCTCAAAATGGTTTGATCTCTCTAGACTGGTTTATAACAGATTGAAAAATGTTCAAAAGTGAAGATACATGGGCCATGACACCCACACCAGGTGCCAGGACATGGGGCTCACACTTCAGCAGATTATGTCCCTAGAACTGGAGCCAACACCACAGCGGAGCTCTGCCGTGATGGGAAGGTTCCCAGGGGTGAGCCCAAGAGATACAGGAGGAAGTTCATGCCCTGAAAAAAGCCAAGCACCCCAAGGGTTATTTTCAGGATGGTGGGAATGTCCTCAGTCTCATGGAACAATCTCCAGCCAAATCAGGATGTGCAGCCACCCTGCAATAAATCCTCATCCCCGTTTGTGACATGATTATAAATGTTACAGCAGGAACTGTAACGGAGAAAATCGTCCCAGATATGGCTTGGAAAAAAATAATCAGGGCAAGGCTTCCCATTTCTCCATTTCCTGGAGATACCAGGAAATTCAATAGATGTGGTATATCTCTGAGATATTCTGATACTCTGCCTGCTGAGCAAGAGCCCTAAAATTTTTTTGGGCTGTAAAGAAGTGAGGTTGTCATAGGCATCTTCCCAGAACTAAAGAATCGCATTTCAACTTCAAAACCACTCAAAAATAAAATACAGGTGCCTAAATTCACTCACTTGGAGCACATATTAGGTGGGGTTTACTTTGTCTGTTTGCTTCCTGCCTTCAAATTTTCTCTCTGCCAGCTTCATGTGGCTCAATGTCCTGGCTCTTAATCCTCCATCTGGGGATGTGTAGCTGGCACTGCCTGGACAGAGAGGTCCCACTAAGAGCCAGCTCTCACTAGAGAACAATATCATGACCCTGATCTACTCATGACATCAATATGCCCACGTTGGTCTTGTCAGACCCAACACAGAATTGTCTCATACATTGGGGAAGAAAATTTCTGAGAAGCGAGGCCCATTTTTCAGCTCAAGACTTCAGTGCTCTGCAGATGTGCTTAATGGAAGAGGAATTCAGGCAAAAACACTTGCTTCTCAACAAAAAAGCAGTATGTTTAAACCTCATTTATTCTTGGGAAAGGTCCAGTGTCATTTTGTGACTGGCTGTGGGTGATGCATAACTCAAGCACGCTGGAAAACCAGTCTGGTTTGCACCAAGGGACAAAAATGTGCATTACAACTGAGGCCTTTCCATCCATATCTCCTTTCTGCCAGGCCCAGCCACAGAAGCTTGTTCAGCCGAGAAGGGGAGTGATAAAACAGCTTTGATGAGTGTCTGGCATCCAGTCAGGGTCAGCACACTACAGCATGCTATGGTGATGCTCTAGATACAACCTGCACTAGGCAAAAGTCTGTAATAAAAACCACTGAAAGACAATTCCTCTCAATTCAGGGAGACTCTTCTCAAAGAAAGGAAAAAAAAATTAAGATTCAGAGATGAAGGAAGGAATCCACAGACTGAGATGACACTGGGATCAGGTCCTATTTTAGGTTCTATTAGCTGGAGCAGAGATCCAGGCTGTGTTGTGGGATGTCCAGACCTCCAGGTGAGAGCCTTCTGAAGAGCCTGGAAGTCACTGTTTGACTGCCATGAGCTGCTAAGCAGCATCTAGGAGCTACAAAAAGTTACAAAGCCTCCTAAACTCTCTTCTTTCTTCCTTTTCTGGATCAGGACAAACTTTTTAGAGGAATGAGCTGACCTTGTACTTCCCTCCCTTATCCTTCCACTCTCACTGTGCCCTTCCCTGGGTTTGGTACCGATCTACAGTGACAGCACATCATTTAAGTGAGGGGAAGGGTGACATTTCCTAAGCACTGGGACTTTCTGAGGTTTGCTAGGGATGACAAACTTCATCAAGATGAAGATCTGGACTTTCTTGTGCATGACCCTAGAACAGGGAGCATGAGAGGCTCACATCCTTGGCAGAGGGGACATCAAGGTGAAAATGTTAGCTCATTAGAAAAGTCCTCAAATAGTCCCCACTGGTGTGACAACCACGTCCTTGGGGAACACCAGGGTCTGCTGAGGGAGCTGAGATGTATGAACAGCTAGAACAGGGGTCAGCTCAGGCGCTCAGGAGGATCCCAGCTGTGCTTCCTTGCAGGTGATGCTCAAGAATGACATCCTTCTGACAGACACTGAGTTGGACCTGCAATCCAAAATCTATCACTGCTACAGAAACTGCTACACAGGAAAAAAACCTCATGTGGCTGCTACCCTTTAGCACTTTGGCTTTATCTTCACAGTAACTTGCCCTCCTGCTGATACAGATTAGATTAACACTGACAAGGAACATGATGGAGTCTAACCATGTCAGACAGCTGGAGAGCTGCTCTGATGATGTTTAAACCAACCAGTAAATTTTTTTGTGGGGGGGGCGTTGGTTTAATGTGGAGAACAGGACCAACCCAAGACAAGGGGAATAAGGGGTACCTGATAGTTTCCAGGCATCTTTGCCTATATCTGTATTTTCCCCATGCATTTATATGCCCTTAAAATCTGCAGTCAGAGTGAGAAATTCCTAGAAATGCCTCTTACCTTTTAAGACCCTCTATCTCCAGGGTCACATCATCAACTGGAGTACTTAGATACTCTTTACGATGAGGGTGGTGAGGCCCTGGCACAGGTTGCCCAGAGATCCTGTGGCTGCCACATCCCTGGAAGTGTTCCAGGACAGTTGGATGGGGCTTGGAGCAACCTGGGATAGTGGAAGGTGTCCCTGCCCATGGCAGGGGGTGGAATGAGATGATCTTTAAGGTCCCTTCCCACCCAAACCATTCTATGATTCTGTGGTTCCATTGCAGATGCAGCTTGGAGTCTTTGCAATGGCAGAGGCTGGTGTGGAGCAGACTGGATACCAAAGAGGGAGAGTAATTATTCCTGTGGGGCATTACAAGTGTCCTGGGCTCCTTGATGGGATCTGTCTCTCCTACATTAGGTCAAAACCCCTCATGAATTTAAACAGTTGCTCTTTTAGAAGTGGTGACTGCAGTAAGCAGCGTTACAGGTGCAGCTGCCACTTCCCAGCTGGTGGGAGAGGTTATCAAAGATGGTCATCTTTAAGAGTCCAGGGATTTGTCTGAACCAACATCTGAAAATCCTTCAGTGCTTTCCTTGGACTTTGGCCACTACAGGCAAGATCCAGGTTGGCACTACTGCACTGCATTTTGTATTGTTTTGATGTCTGGCCACAGTCTGCTTTGAATAAGCGTCCATGAAAGATGCAGCCCTGAGCATATGTTGGAGTCATTTTGGTGTTGGCCAGGGGAAGGAGGATTAGGATTGGCCTTGGAAGTGCTGCTTTTTTATCCCTCTTACTCTTCTTGTGCCAGGTGGCCTTGGTAAACTCACCCAACACTTCTGCCCCATGTCATTCACAAGAGGAGCATTGCCCTACTCCACCTTTCCAAGACGTGTCCTCTTTCAGTGTTAAGCTTTATTACCAATATTTTTCCTGTTTTCAGGTAAAATACTAACAGGTTACATCCTGGGGGAAAAGTGTGAGGACCCTCTTCTCCTTGGATTTATAACCTCTTGCATACTCAAGGATTGGTGTAATTTAAATTTAAAAGGGGGTTGGAGGAGAATTCCAGCCTAATTACACATTACAATGGTGTTGTGCTGCTTCTGGGAGACCAGCCAGGCATCTGGAAAGAGGTTCAGCTTCCAGCAGGGGTGAACTGACAGGACAAAGGAGAGAAGGCTGGAGAGTAATGGGACACAAAACACAACCAGAAAAGGGTGGCCCAGCTTCAGCCAGGAACTGGCAATATTGCCCACACCAGGCAGCATGGACACAGCAGGCACGTGGCCAACCTCAGAGGTAAATCTGGGTCACAGTGGTTTGAATTCAGGTGCCCTGGGCTGCCCCTTCACCTTGCTGAAAGCCTGGCACCAGGTGCACACTCAAGTCACAGCTGAGCCTCTCACTTGCCGTGGGCCACCTTGGAGGTTGTTTCAGTCATCCCAACACAGTTCCTGAGAGCTCTGCTCCCTTTGGGACACCTTGGAGGCTGTTTCAGTCATCCCAACACAGTTCCTGAGAGCTCTGCTCCCTTTGGGACACCTTGGAGGCTGTTTCAGTCATCCCAACACAGTTCCTGAGAGCTCTGCTCCCTTTGGGACACTTCAGAGGTTGTTTCAAACAGTTATCCCAACACGGTGCCAAAGAGTTTTGCTCCCTCCGGAACACCTTGGAGGACCTTTCAAAGTACCCTCCTAACACAGTGCGCAAGACCTCTGGTTCCTCTCTCATCAATGCAGCAGCTCTGCATGTTCTGTCAGAACATCATCCACTTCCAAGGTGCTGTTAAAATTATCTCCCAGCTTATCCCTCTTGCACAAATTCCCAGAGCAGAGGTAGGACTACAGGACCACCTTCCCCACACTTTCCCTATATCCACGAGGTTTCCCTGGCCGAGACCAGCAGCTGAGGGCGGTTAGTAGACACTGAACTTGTGTCCCTTGCAGACAAGGGTTGGTCTGGACTTTCTCAGCATACAAAACTCAGAAGAGGGTGCCCTGGCAGCTGCGTTTGAAAGCTCTGCTCAAGTGACTGCAAAGGGCCAGATGGACTCCAGCCCTGAAGACTTGAGTGCCCTATTTAGTGGGGATGCAGTGAGTTTTTGTGTGCAGGCTGTTTCACTACTCTCCCTGGTTTGGAGGACTCCATCCAGGCTGGATTCGCAGATCCATTCAGCTCTGCCAACAGACTTAAGGAGCAAGTCTGGGGAGCTGAACAGCGAGGAGCCAACCCATTTCACCAGCCTTTCAGATGGTAGCAATCCTTTCCAGCCCACAAGCCCACGAGCAGAAGAGGGGAAAGACTCCAGATTTCATTCTTAATCCTGAAAGTTATTCATCCTACCCCTGTTCCCCAGCATTAGGAAGGGCAACGCTCCCTTATATGGTGAAGAAGAAGTGGGGAATATCTGCAGTACATTCTCACATCTGTGCTCAGCTGAGCCTGGCAGCGTGTCCTTGGGAATGCAGAGGTCAGAACTGCCGAGAGCTGAGGAGCAAAATGCCTCCACCCTGCTGTGAAACGGGGGATGAACAGATTCGGGTGGAAACATGGCAAAATTGGTCACATTAAGCAATGCTGCTCCATGGGTCTGTGGTATCTGCTCTGGGATGTTTTCCAGTGCAAGTCTGGAGCCCAGTGGGAAAAGGCGACTTGCAAACGTGAAAACAACAATAAGAAAACTCTGCAGGGCCAACTCCTAGAGAAACCACTAAAATGGGGCACATAGATTCCCCAAAGGACCCAGAAGGAAATTGATCCTTACTAAAACAAATAGGTGCAGGTTCCCCTAATGAAATCCTTCAACATCTTCTTGTCTGATAGGAACGTTTGAAATTGTGGAGGCTCAGGAGGAAGAAGGAGGGTTCATACAAGTTCTCCATAGAAAAATGGACAAGACCATTGGGGAGATCCTTCCAACAGATCGCATTAGGGATATAAAGAGGGAGATGTTGCCACATTTCTCTGCTGATGGAGAATTTTAGAGTTTTAAATACCAATACCTCAGGCACAAGATACATCTGAAGGGTTGCCCAGGCAGCTTTTGCCTAATTATTGACAAAGCTCTTCCCCACATTGATTTCTCACACCCGGGTGTCCAACCTTCTTTCAGAAAGGATCAGCTATTCAATATAGATGGGTTTAGGTTTTGCAGGACCTTTGTATGCACACTGAAGAGACCTAAACATGTTTTTAAGTGCAGTCCACGAGTTTGAGAGCCCTCTGGGCTAATAAAAAGCCAGCCTGTAGTCCTGAATATATGGCACTTATGGCATCCATAAAGTGGAACCCAGAGCAGTGTGGCCACATCCAAACCAGACTCAAGCAATGCCTTGGGTCACTCTGTCCCAGGACAGAGCAGTGCCAGGTGTGTGCTGCTGATGGAAATGAGCCTGGCTGTCACCTGCTGGTCTCAAGAAAGGCTCTTTCCAGGACACCATATCCCCCTCTGCCCTCCTACTATCTTGGCCTTGGCTCTGCAGCCAAAATCCCTCAAGGTAACGGTGCAGAAAGGAGGCCTTAGGCACCAGGGCAGCAAGGTGGGCTCGAAGACACCTGCGTTTCCCTTCCTGCCTCCCACATCCTGTCCTACCAGAGGATGTCCCAGGCCCAAGGACCAGGAAGAGATCAGAGGTTACCAGAGTTTTTCTGGTCTTGGAGAGGAGGAAACAGACAAAACCTCATCTTGACTGCCCCAAATTTCTTTCTTCTGATGAACATTTGATTTGACCTGGAATGGGACAGCAGAGAGGAAAGTTCTGTTTAAGCCACTTGTAGTTGGCTGAAAGGGACACACACATTTTCCGAACCCAGCAATGCTGCCCGTAAGTGCCCTCAGCACCTCTCCCCCAAGGCTCTGTGGATGCTCTGGAAATCAGAGCCTTTCCATATTTGCAAAACTAAACAGAGGCACTCTGATTTTCGAAGGTGCCAAGCACTTTTTAGTTTCTTTTTCTCCTAATGGCCTTTGTTGCTTTTTAAAAGTAGAACACTTGAAAAAACCCTTTAACATGTCACTAGTGTTTGGGGAACATCCTGTTCCAGAATACAGCTTTACACATCAGAAAATGGTCTGATTTGCAGGAAAGACCTTTCCGCCCATAGAGCAGTTGTTGAAAGACAGGCATCTTAAAAGTAGCTGGGTTCAATAGTCTTTAAAAAAAACTAATACCAGGCAGTAACCCATCCAACGTCACCCAGCACAAAAACCCACCACCTCCACATCCTGGAGATTGTGCAGCCCCAGGAAAACCTAAAGCCCTACTGTTGTGACGAAAAATACCCCAGCATTCTGATTTTGTCCTGCAGGTTGTATGAAGAGACGTGTCTGGCAGCACGCTCTGTGCCTTCTCCAGGTCAGCCCTGCTCTGGTTGTAAACATTTTGTCCCTTTCTGCCAGCTCTGTAGCAAAAACATCCCTATCCAAACACCTGGAGGGAAAACTGCTTTCCCCGTGTTTGAACTGAAGGGACAAGGGTGCAGAGGAAAAGTTGGGTGCTGGCTAATTAGGCTTTATTTACAAACAGGTAATTAGGTGTAGCTGCAGTAGTCATAGCTGCAATGAGAGATGTGCTCCTATTGCATGGATGTCCCTTAACTCTGTGGCTCTCTAGGAACAGCCTGTCTGGAGACAGCCTTGAAGGGTGATGGAGGAGCAAAAGCAGACTCCAAGTCCCAGGAGTGAGCCAGTACAGGAAGGGAATTCTGAGACTGCCTGTATTCTACCACTGTTGTGCAGCCTGGACTTTCAGGCTGTTCTTCAGGCGCCAGGTATGGAGCTCTTGGATACAGCAGTGAATAAAAAATTCCTTTCACTGCCAGTGCCATGATGTGGGTGTGCGCTGCAGGTCAGCCTGGGGGTCAGGGGTCCTGTGCTCTCCATCTCCAGAGCATGGCTGGGATACAGCCACCAGCAGGTAAAACCTTCTCAGGAAAAGAACACTAGGGAGGAAATAGCCTGGATTAAATGGATTCAGACAGGTTCCCCAACCTCTGGCAGTTTCCTTACCTGTTTTGCCTCCTCCTTGGTGGGGGGATGTCAGATGTGTGATGTGCTCACCCTCTGCTGCTGCACCCACTGGGGCAGCGAGTACAAAATCCATTCCCTCTCCCTTCAAAGGCTCCCAACTCTTCTTTTTAAACCAAATTTCCCCTGGATCCATCAGTTCTGTTAGAGTCAGAGAGGATCCCAGCAATGATGCCTTGACATGTCTGTTTCTCACAGTGAATAATCAAAACCAATGACATATCTCAGTGCTAAGATTCTCTGAGACATCCTCTGAAAATCCACCAGATCCTGAAGTGGAACAATCCCTGTTTCATGCACATAAATATGATTTAATTTGCTCCATGTGAGGCTCTGGGAATGCTGCAAGGATGAAGCTCCCCTCATCCGAGTGCCTTGCAAACACATATAGAGACAAATTCCCAGCTCTAAGGACCTTCACCCAACCTTCCACAGCTGATGGGGTGAAGGCTAGAGAAAATCCTGCTAAAGAAATGCTCCCCAAAAGTGAGGTGGAAGCGCCCTCTTGTGTCCTCGGAGGAGGCCGTGAGAGATCGTTATCCGAAAATCGGTGGGTGCACGCTCTCTGCAGATGGTTTTGCAGAAGTAGGAAACACCTTGGCTACCTAAAGGGTAGAAGGTGGAGGACAGTGTGACACTGAAGCTCCATCTCTTACTGTAACCGCAGTGGAAAAGACCGTGCAGAAGTGGAATGGAAATGGATTCTATCACAACATCAAGACGCAGCACAGAGCCCACCACACTCAGGCAGAGAACTGTGGGCAGGAAAGCGCCAGATGGGGGACAGCAGTGAGGGGGTTTGAGGAAATAAACTGCACAGCAAGTTAAAATAAACTGCAATTATATTTTAAGTGTATTTTTGCCTTCTAAATCCTATCCAGAGTGGGATGAGGTTAGGAGAGTGGCTTAGGACATCTTCTAAGGAAGCTTTTATGCCCTGAACAAACGAAGCTGCTCTAGTTCCTCCCACTCCCCACTCTCTGCTTGGCATAGTGCTCCTTCAAGTACAGGGACAGCAGAGAAGTGTGCAGCACTGATGGCCTCCATCCATGGAAACAGGCTCTGACCACGGCTCTGCCTTGTCCCTGGACACCTTTGCAAGCAGGACCCTTGAGCATCAATAGAGGAGTCATGTCTTGGGCTCTGCCCCCTTTGCTCACTCAGCTGAGATGCATCAGGGAGAGCAGGTGGATGCAGGTCTCCATGAAAAGGCAGAAGCAAACTCTGAGCAGGTGGTTCAGGACAGCCCCCATAGTAAAAAAATCGATTTGGAAAAGACCTGTCTGGAAACACCACTTGACAGTGTTGACCCCAACCTGCCATTTCCCATTGTCTGCCTTCTTTAATGAACAAACTTCCCAAATGCTCTTTGGGGTACCCTTGGCTAATTCAATAGACCCTCTGAAGTCAGGGGAGCAGTGAACAGCAGCCCTTCGAGGTGAAAAAACTGCAACAACCCAATACTGATTACGGAAAACGTGCAAATCTCATGCCAAACATCCTATTTAGAGTATACGCCTCTGCAGATGTGAAAACAAGACAGAGAACAGGGCTGTAAACAAAGAAACAAAGCTCAGAAATGCAAAGAGGTCACAAGCAAGGAGAGGGGAGAATGAATCAGGGCTTTGAGCCTCTGCGGTTGGGGGTTTATCCCCAGCATCTGTCCACAGGTAACCCTGAGTTTGCCATGCTGACAGCAGAAGTTCCTGGTTGAGCAGAAAGAAAAACCAACCTTCCCCCTGCCGTGTGTGCTCCGGGCTCGCTGGCTCCTCTCCGTCAAGAGCCCACAGATCCCAGAGGGTTTTGTCTTGTCAGAGGCACGACAAGCTCCTGAGGGCACAGGCTGCACACGCCTGCCGACACACTCCTCCGTGTGTCCCCACGCGGCTGCAGACAGACGCCCTCTCTCCTGGTGGGGACATCCCCGGGGCTCCGTGTGTTCGGCAGATGTAGGATTCCCACAGGCAGCCCTCGAATCCCTAAATGCACCATTTCCTGTGGCCAGAGAGCACTTTCTGCATTTTGAGTAAATGGTGGCACCACAGGCTGGGTGGTTTCAGGCTTCACAAATCTATTTACAGAAAAAAAGAAGAGCTGGAAGCAATCTCTTATTTTTACCTTTTCTGCCTTCCAGACACTCGCAGAAGCACGCCACTGTTAATAACAACAATAATAATAATGCTGAATAAATCTCACTCGGAGCCTACTTTGGTATGCAAATGCTCCCTCCTCATTTGCATCTTTCCAAAGATGCATGCAGATATGAAACCAGATCTATTCCTTAACAGTTGCATAAGGTTGGCATGTGAAGACCTTCAAGATAATTACATGGGATTCGGGAATACAGCTTCTCAGTGAGGACTTGCAGGCATTAAAATGGAATAAAACTGATACCCAGCCAGTTCATCTATAGTCTGCAAGCCCTTGCAGCCCACTGCAAAAAAAAAACATCTGCACCTTTCAACCTTACAGTTCCATGTGATGTCTGATCTTGAAGGTCAAACTGAGCTTGATGGAAGAAAAGAAAAAATAAAGCTGTTTTTTCAGGCTAACACGAGCAGTTTGGAGTCCTGGCACATGGAAGGCGGATGCAATTCCGCCCCATTCCCCATCCCCTGGACCAAACCCTTTTCCCTGCTCCCAACCACGCACCAGGAGGGAACTGAGCCCGAGGACCAAGAGGAGGGAGGCAGTGACAACTGCCAAGTGCCCCAGCCAGCTGGAGAGAGGCTGAGGATGGAGCAGGGCTGTGTGAGCCGGGCCCTGGGGAGCTGCCCCAGCACCTCCCAGCATCCCTGGATCCTGATGCAGCCGCTGTGCTCCAGATGCACTCAGGGCCAGCCCCCAGCTGAGAGCGGTGGAGCAACACACATTTCCCTCCTCTTGAGACAAGGGAAGCCGGGTTTGCTGCGGGGGTTTTGGGAGCAGTGCAGTGATGCAGGACTTGAGCTGCTCCTTGACGCCTCGCCCACTCAGCTGAGCCTGGCGTGGGGAGCATCTCCCTCTCACCCAGATACACCCTCACTCACATTCCCCAGGCAGATCTTAACAGATTTCCCACCTCCTTGCTGCAAGGCTCGTGGTCAGGGCTGGCAGGCAGCAGCTATTCAGCCAGATCCCCCAGAGCTGCTCCCTTTCCTCTGAGTCTACATTTTCAGGTACAAGAGTTTGTGCTGCCAAGAGTTTCTAGTGCAGGCACAGAGGGAAAAAAAGAAAAAAGAGAAGAAAAAGACACACTCGTGGTCACCAAACCTTTGCACGCTTTTCGAACAACCCAAAAATACCCTGCAAACTGCACAAGAGCGTGTTTACCAGGGGTGCTGAGAGGCTGCTGTTGCCTTTCCCCTTCCTTTAGCATCAATCAGGGCAGTGTGTATGCTCCGGGCCCTTAAAGAAAGCAGGGAGAAGCCTTATATCGTGGCTTTTGCCCCATATTTGCCCACAGAGTACAAGAGCACAGGGTATGCACACTGTGCAGTTTGCAGACACAGAGCCCCCACGGTGTCTTAGAGGCAGCCAGGAAATATTTCCTCCTCACAAGAAATGTATTTTTGCTGGTTTTAATTTTCAGAGCTTCCCGGGGGGGAAATAAAAAAAGATACTTTTCAGTGAGAAACTGAAGCCTGAACAATCTGCGGTTTCACGTTTTGCTGGGTGGAAAGAGGGTGGAAGGCACATCCACCTCTGAACACTTTCATAAAACCATCACAGGCAATCACCCCTTTTCACGGGAAAAAACCTGTGAAATAAAAACATGATCAGCCCTAAGGGACACTGCAGCCCCATACAGTCAGAATACGATGGTTTATACACTAAAGATTGAAAAGATGAGGTTTTCCCTTGAGAAAAAGCTGTGCCTGGGATGAGCAGAGCACTCAGCATAAGGAGAGTCACCCAACTTTTAGCTGCATGAGCTTTATTGTATTCAGAATTAAAAGTAGTTCTAGTTCTTCCTTTCTTTCCTTATTTTCTTCCTTCTTTTCTCCCTTACTTCCACACAAATAGGCAGTTTCCCTGCTGTGATAAATGAGTGAAGACTTAGGGGATGTGACCTATACCCATGGAAAGGTGCGGGAGAAACCTGGGGGATTTGGGGGACGGTCATTTGGCTTTGAGAGCAACCCATGAAAATCTGGGGTGCTGATCCACAGGCACGGCTGCAGCAGTGTATCCTGCTCTGTGGGGGAAAACTGATGTTCCCTTCCCAAGCATCAGCATAGGGGACCCATGGTCAATCACTGGATCCAGGAGGGGTGGATTCAGCTCAGGATTCCCCCACATGGAGACAGCCATGGGGATGGGCACAGAATCCACCTGGGAGCAAGGCAAAGCAAGGTTTAAGCAGCAGAATTTTGGGGAGATGAGTCATGTTCTGAGAGGGGGAGCCCACATGCCTGGGATTAAGATGCACCCCAAGAGTCTGTGAGCATTGAGAGGAGCCCATCGAGGTGCAGCATCTGGCCATGGTGGACATGACTGATGACGTGGAAGGAGGATGTAGAGGGGTGGGGATTGGTCTCTGCTCCCAGGTAACAAGGGATAGGATGAGAAGAAACGGCCTCAAGTTGCACTGGGGGAGGTTGTGGTTGGAACAGTTGCTTCACCAAAAGGATTATCAGGCACGGGAACAGGCTGCCCTGGGAAGTGGTGGGGTTACCATCCCTGGAGGGATTTAAAACTCTTGTAGATGTGGCCCTTGGGGACACATTTTAGTGGTGGACCTGGCAGTTCTGGGTTAATGACTGGATTTCATGCTCTTGAAGGTCTTTTTGAACTTAATGATTGTCTAATTCTCTTTCATGCAGAGGGGGATACTCTGGTGGGACAAGAAGAGACTGGTATTGCTCAAGGCCAGCTCTGGTCCTGGGGCAGGTGGTGGCTGTGTCTGAGCACAACCCAAAACCAACAAACACCAAAACCCAGCGAACACCAAGCCAACTTGCTGCTGTCCCTCAGCTTGGCCCTGTGCACTACGAGACTGTCAAATTTTGGCAGCATTTCAGGGTGTTTTCTACTCACAAACCCAGTTAGGTCCTACAGGCTGTGCCAGTGCTGTTCTCAGAACCCAAAACTCTAAACGAAGGCCACCAGAAACCTTCTCTCCTTTCCAGTGTATTGGGACCAGTGTTTCATTTCTTACAGTCCAGAATGAACTTCATCTTCACACACCCTGAGGTGGTGGGTGAATCTATGGTAACACTGATGTCTTCAGAGCCACATCTTGGCTCCACTGAAGTCCAAGATTTGCTGCATTTCACCTGCTGAGGCCAAACAGGAGCTGGAGTTGGCCTGGGATGTCCCCATACCCTGAGCCCTACGTCCTTGGCCATCTCTGCAACTCAACCACCACCTGAGCATGGAGTCCAAAAAACTTCAAAATTTGTATCTTTTCATTTCCTTGGGGAAGCCAGGAGCTACTTGAAGTGGAAATTGCCACCACAAAACCCAGCAACTACAGAATTCCCCCCAAAAAACCCAAGCTTTCCACCCTGAATGAAAAAACAAAAATCAGAAAAAAGACTTGGCAATCAGGGAGTATTCAAAGGGAACATGCATTCATGAAGGCTCTTGCAGCAGTTTTCCCGTGCTTCCCACAGACCAGGCATTTGTGTTCTTACATGTTGGGGTGAAACTGAAGCCCCACAGTCCCAGGGGGCACAGGGCGTGAGCACACATGAGGTCCCTCCCCAGCACGTGCCAGGGCTGTGGAAGCTCATTAAAATGGACCAAGAAATGTGCCAGCTGCAAATGCAAAGACAGGTCTTTTCAAATAAGCCCCATTAGTTCCACATGTGCGTTTGATAGATAATTTTTTTCTTTTTTTTTTTTTTTGGTTACGTAACATGAAACCAATAATTATGTTTATGGAAATGACTGTGAGGATCCAGATAGTCTCCACGAGAAGAAGGCAGAGAGCAAACAATACCAGAGACTTTGCAGGGATTTTTCCTCCCCTAATGCACCCATCCTTAGCAAACTGCTCGTGCAGAGCCCTACCCAGCAGACCAAAGGAAGGGGATTGGCTCTGGGAGCAGCAGCTCCCTGGAGCCTTCAGCTGCAGGATAAAAAGCTGGCTGTGCAGTCACATACCCAGCCCTGAGGCCACACAGGCAAATGACTCTCCTCACCCCCAAAAAATGTGGAGGATGTGCTGGAAAGAGTGCAAAATCTGGTTCTTCCCTCAACTGCTTGTAGCTAGTTTGCTGTAAATTCCTTGGTTGGAGATAGAATCTGGAGGAAACAAACATCACAACCAGTATTTTTCAGAAAACCATTTATACATCAATCTGTTTATAACAAATAGCAGATCTCTATTCACACCCAAGCTGATTTATTTTCTCTCATGCTTGCTCACACCCCACCATCCCCACTCACACTCATCTGACAAACAGAGCACAAATCTGTGTGCAGCAAAGCTGAGCATGTGGAGAGGAAAGAAAGAGGAGCACACAGGTTTTTAGTGGGAATACAGCTATCATAACAACATTACACAATTGGGGGGGGAAAGTTTAAATAAAAATAGAAAAAGTAGAGGTGATTATGTAAGCTGCTGTCCCTGTCTGGTCAGCACAAATCTCGTGTGGGCTTAGGCCAGTCTGTTTGACACAGCTAGAAATCATTGTCTGTGTTAACCATTAGTAGCTCCCAGTCCAAAGTTCCCAGCGAGCTGTCCCTGTTCCCTGCCAGTATTCCCTATGTCTGCCTCAGGTAAGATGCAGGCAGCACTGCCCACCCCTGTCAGTGTCCATGTTGGAGAGTTCAGCACTTCAGCAGGGAATGAGACACCAAACCTCAGCTTCCAGCCTGGATGCTCCTGGGTGCTCCCCATGGAATGTCTGACCACAGAGAACAAAACAAGAAAGCAGAGTTTTTTGTTCCTAGAGCAGTGGTCAGGAGATGTCCTGGGCAGGCAGTGAGGCCTCAGAGTGCCTGGAATAAAACTCCAGCCCCTACCCTGGAAAAGCCCTGGGATGCAATCACAGGACAAGGAAGGGTGGGTGGTTCTAACAGGTAAAGGTGTGACCCTAAGGTCATGGCAGCGGCATCATTTGCAGCCTGTGGAAGCACCTGGAGGACTTTCTACCTCCCTTCTCATATTCTGCAGGGAAATTCCCCTTGCTTGAAGGAAAAGAGTGTGATTTGGCTGTTTGGCACTAAAGGAGAGAAAAGGAAGCTTGGATTCTTAAAACCTCTCGGCTGCCTTTTCTCCCCAGGTGTCATCAGGATGGAGGCACACACAAGTAACGTGGTTGTTCCCTCCTTTCTGTAGGAAAGAGAGGAGGTATTTGAGGCTGGCTGCTCCTTCTATCTTGGCCACCAGTTTTTAATTAGAGTTAAGGACATCTGGAAAGGCCCTTGCAGAGGTACAGACAGTGCTGAACTCTTTGCTTCCCTTGGAGAACAGGAGCAGAGCAGCCAGAACACAATCTGTGTCCCAAATATGTCAAGGGTTGCTGGAAAGAGAATTTGGGGACCACAGGGATGCTGAATGATCCTCAGAGCACCTCTTTACCCCTTGTCCTCCACCTGGAGGAACTGCTGAAGCTCAAAAATCACATCCCATCGAAGCTTCCAGTTTCTACAAGTGATCTCCTCCAACTTCTCACAAGACAAGACACGAACCCCAGGAGTCTTCAAGAGTGATTATTTCCCTTCCTTGGTTGTTGGAAGAAAAGTTGTTTTGGGGACTGGTACATCCAGTCTCTCCATCCTCTAACTAGCCCCCAGCTGCCTTGATTTGCTGCCTGGAGGCAAATCAGTATGATTCAGGCCCCTCTTCTTCGTAACAGCTCAGCATGAAGGATTCCCTTCCATCTTCCCACAGATCCTTGCCAACAGAGCAAACCCAGAGCACTGCTAATGGCAAAGGCTGAAATCACTGTGAGATGAGCAAGGCCCCCAGCAGAGACAGTAGCTGAGGAATCAGCCTCAGGCTCTGTAATCCTGGCAAAAACAGTTTCAAAACACACTTTATCTGGTGGGGGTGCCTCAGAGCCGTGCAGGGAATTGTTTCATGCTGCCCTTTTATGGAGAGAGGAGCTAGAGAGCAGTAGTCCCTGAAATAACTCACGGGGCTTTTAGCAGCCTCTGTTGCTCACTATTGGAAGGGCTGCAGTGCTCATTGTTTCATTCTGGCAGCCAAATCCTCCTCCAGTAAAATAAATAACTGACAAGGATGCACCCCAGCTTCAGAGCTTTGGTTTGCCCAGGCAATTAAAGTCCTTCTATCCTCCATCAGGTTTGTCTCGTGAGAGTCCAGCAGCTGCTACAGTCACAGGTATTTTCCCGTTACCATGCAGGGCATCCTGCACAGCCCTCCAAGAACTGAACTGTCCATCAGTTCAGGGAGACCCTGGGAGAATGCCAGACACAAATCTGAGCATGTACAAAGCCAGGGCTGAGCTCCAGGCTGGTTCTTAGGCACTGCTGCAAGAAGCTCCACTGACACCATGACAAGAGTCTACCATGTGGAACCAAACTTGTATCTATGCACAGGACAGAGAATTAAAATCATTAGTGCCTCTCAGTTGTTTTAGATGCTGAAATAAAAGCTCAGTAATGAGGTTTGTTCCAGTAAGAGCTGAATCAGAATAGATGGAGAAGTGCAAGCTATTATTTCGTACAGCAATGACACAGACACTCTGTTTATCCAGATCTCTGCCTTGCCCTGACTCACTGGCTTCTCATCTCAAAGGTTTCTTGCTTAGCTTAGTCATTTCTGGGTAAATTATTTTCCAGCTTTTGATGTCAAATGTAGCTTTTCTTGTTCATTATAAACCAACACAGTGATCTGCTCTTATTTGTGCACTGGCTTTGCTGCTTGGTCAACTCTCCAGCATGAGCAGAATAAGTCCCAGGGAGAACTTCCCAGTAACCCAGTTATCGTTAGGTGCAAAGCAGCTCTTTTAGTGGCCATGGTGCTTTTTGAGAGGGTGAGTGGGCTACTTTTGCCAGACTCTGGCTTTAATCAAACTTAGATTTTGGCTAAATCAAATCTCCACAGACAGTCCTGCCCTCTGTTTCCCCTAAAGATGAATTATTTCAATTCATTTCATCTGGGCCCTGGCCTGCCTTTCATTTTTGCCAGGAGGAGCAGTGTATTCCCTGGAGTTAACACTCCACAGAGATGCCCTCTTCTGCAGCTCGTGCAGAACATCCTCAGCAAAGCCACAAGCCCAGGGGACCACAAATTGAGCTGATAACACTCTCTGGTTTGGAATATGGGTGTATGACCTGTGCCAGAAGCATCTATTTAAAAATCCCCTTACAGTGGAGCTCATTCTGAGACAAGGGGGATTCCAGCAGCTTCCCACCTAAATCACACTCCAGCTTTGAGTCTAGACGGCTGTGGGTGCCCCAGCCAGGATCTGAACTTATCTGGTGATTTTATGGGGAGAAATGAGACCTCAATAATCGGCAAAAAGGTGACAGGAGGAGGGAGGAGGCTTCATCTGCTCCACTCTTCAGTGCCAGCACTCCAATTCACACCATCCCCATTTGCACATCAGCTTTTAATATTTAATTGCAGCTCTGCCAAGGGACTTTGCCTCCTCTCTTGCATAGGAGGGGGAGAGGAAGGAGGCAGCAGCGTGGTGTTGGAGAGCCCCAAGGAGACTATCAAACGGCAGATCTCGGGCAGAGGGAAGCACTCTAGCATGTAAGTGATTTTACACAAAAACCTCTCCCAGATCACAGGAGATGGAGTGAATTAATATCAGAAAAATCCTGTAAACCCTCAGCAACTGGGGGATGCTGTGCTGGCTGTGGGAACTGTTCAGGGTGGGCTGAGAAGGGTATTTTCATCGACTGCCTGTATTTAAGGGAAAGGAGGGATAGGGAATACTTCCCTCCTAACAGGCTCATTTTGCCACAAAGCAAATCCCTGGAGGGCCCTTAACCTGGAATTGTTTAATGTTAGACACCACCGCAAAAATGGGAAACAATCCCTGAACTGTGGGAGGTGGGATCCTGTGATCTGACAAATCTGTCTCTTCTCTAACACCATGGGAAATGACCTGGAAAACAGAAAAAAAAAAAAAAAGGAAATTTTTAAAGTGACTAGTGAGAAATATATTTCCCTCCCNCTTCTCCAACCCCAGGGGAAGTTACCGTGAAAAAAAAAAAAAAAAAAAAAAAAAGGAAATTTTTAAAGTGACTAGTGAGAAATATATTTCCCTCCCTCTGGTCTTGATTTCAGATGTCTTAACAGGCATGATAAAAGAGGCAGAGATTCACAAGCTGCTCAATGACATTCCTATCCCCCCAAAAATCTGTCCCTTTTGAGTGCATCTGGAAGTGGACACCCAAACATGGGTGGACAGTAACTCTGGACACTGAATAATACTCAGGCCAGAGCTACAGAAACCGCTGAGGAAACATTTTTTTACAAGCAACGTGGCTGTTAGAACAAATACTTTCAAAATGTAAATACAAGTATTTAATAATCCCATAGTTCAAATGTCTGTGTCAGCAATTAAAAAGCAATTACATATAACTTGTAGGTCCCCAGAGCTCTGTCTACATTCAGAAAATGAACCCCAGATGACCTAATGTACTTCCAAGTGTCAGATCAGTCACTGCAAATACAATGCCTGAGACTTCTGCTGCACATTGCTGAAGTCTGGAAAACAAGAACATTTTTGGCAGAAGAGGCCAAGGGGTGCTTAAATCTCCAGTAACTGTCTGAATCCAGAGCTGGTTCAGGTCTAAGTGACACTGGAAACATAGGAAAATTTTAACTAATGATGCATATACAAATTCCATTAAAAAACTTTTAAATTATTTAAAGCTAATTTTCTTCACGTCTTTTCCCTCTCACTGTCATAGAGATGAACTTGGGGATCTAAGAGAATAAGTGGTAGGCAGAGTAGAAAAGACCAATTCCCTGCATTAAGTGTGATTTAATTTAAATTGTGTCAGCTTTAAGCCCATTTTATTTTTCAGAAGTGAATTTCAGTGATGAGGTTTGCAGATGTACCAGTGGAGACAGCATTTGTTCCACAGCCCTTTACTGATGCACCGCTCCCCTGAGTGGAGATGGACACACTGATTTTTGGCCTCTTTTCCCTGAGTCTTCACATCCAGCACCATAACCTTTGCTCTCTTGTTTCAGTGCCAGCAGACAGAAAACATGGAAAAAGCTGAGAAGCTGAGGCCAGCTCAGTCCTTCCCTTCTCTGTGCCATTCTCCAAGGAGCAATCCAGAGCTGAGGGCAGTTCTTCTGAGGAAAGCTGTGTCTGTCTCGGAACTGGTTGCCAGGTGGGTGTTTAGTCTGTGGCTGCAGTTCACCTCAGATCCAAGGGGTTCCAGGGAGAACTCTCCCTCTCCCACCTCTGTAACAAACAACTCCCACTCAGATAAGATCTTTCCCAAACACAGCATCCCAAATTGCCAGGTCTCAAGTGAGAGGTGAGTGTTTTCTGCCACCAGTGCTCCTATCTGTCATAGATTTCCAGTGCATATAGATTTCCATGATTATGTCTTAGAAGTCAAGTCCTGATTTAAAATCCAGACACACTTGATGATCTTCACTAAATAAAATGACGCAGAGGAATTTGCCCTTGACCCCAAGGACTGGAGCATTCCCAGGTGGACAATTAAAGTTTTTAATCTTGGTAGTTTGTAAGGTGCCACAAGGGAAAGGAGCAAATGCTGGAGAGATGAGCTGATGGGAAAGAAAGAGGGCTACGGACACTACATCCCCTCCTGGTTTCTCTCAACTGTCTCTCACCAAAAGGCTCCAGGGAGAGTCACATTTCAGCCCAAGCCTCTTAAGGGCTGATTCCTCTTCTTGTTACAACCCATAACTGAGGTCAGACCAAAACACTGCCAAGCGTGAGACGAATAAGATTAGGAACAGAACCCAAAGTCCGTCTCCCTCCATGTAAGAGTGACAGAGCAGCTGTTGAGTCTGTCTCTTGAGCTTCCCCGTGGGACAGTTTGGTTCCAAAGATCCCAAAATTGGTTAGTTTCCACTGTAAATAGCCATCTCTCTGGCAGGGTCTCTGGAGAAAGCTGAGAGTGCACTCCCCAGAGCACAGAACAGAAGGAAGGTGGTTTCTTCTGCAAAGGTCTCACTCATCACTGGTGTTACATTAGGTCAGGTACTGACTTGGTAAATCCCTTTACATTAGGTTAAAGCTGAATAAATTGAGCTTCTGAAAAGGCTGACTTCAGCTCCAAGCTATAAATCAGCAAAGTGCCATAATACACCTCATTCAGGCAATGTAAACCCCCAACACATCCCCCACCAGTGGGGACATGGATGCTCCAGGGACACGTCTGCATGGAGCTCGGGAGGAGAGGGCTCACACTGCATCTGGCAGTACTGCCCTGAGCTAAAACCAGTCCTCTCTGAGAGATTTCTCACATCTCTGTCACTCTTCAAGACTGCCTTTGGAGTCTATTAACTTTGATATTTTCCAGAGGGTAGGGGAAGGCAGAGCGAGCCTGTTCTCAATATGCAAAAATATATTCAGTCTGAAAAGGGACTGAGGTGCCATCTCCTGTCTCCCCTGCAGGTACCAGCGCATCCTGGATGGTGAAAGAAACATGACCAAGCAAGAGCATCCCAAGGTGAGAGCCAGAGGCTCAGAGCTGTTGGTGTGGGTTGTCCTCACAACATAATGCTCCAGTTCTTGGCAATGAGAGACAAACAAAAACCCAGCATTTTCTGCAATAACCAGTGCTGTTCTGAGGACACTCCAGGACAGCTCAGACCCAGCTGCCTCTTAGTATGTACAGATGCATGCAGATATCCATCACTGACATACATAAGATACTCCAGGACGGAAATGTCATGTATAATATTCAGATTGCTGTAGAGTGAAAAAAATTGTGGAGATAGAAACTAATAGAAGGTCAACAAAAATGGAGGACTTAGCAGAGGATTTAGTACTGGCCTGAAAGTGAGGGAAGGATCCAGCCTGAGGTAAAAGGTGCACAAAGCCATTAAGGCACCCAGAGAGCCACACTGGGCTGGCAGGGATGACACTGGGGCATCTCTGCCCTCCTGCACCACCAGCTTGAGGTTTTTTGATGTTGCCCTGTGTGTCTCAAATTAGGTGCTTGTGTCATTTCTGTCATGCTACCCTGCCATTCTAGCACAGGCTTGGTGCTTTTGACTGTAATGGGCCTTAGACATGAAGTTCATTAGTAGATTTTGCTCACAGCTGCATTTAGGTGTCTGCATTTCAGCGTCTCAAATGGAATTCCCCCCAGCCAGAAGCTGTGACTGCTGTTCCCACATCATGGCAAAGGGGCACCTCCCACCTGCCAGTGTCCCTCATGTTTTGATTACAAGCTCATCGGCATAATGTGCAGTTCTCAGCTCTGTTTGCTCATTTGAGCCTGCTTTGTGATAAGGGGCCTCTTACAACCTGGAATAAGAAAGATAACACAACACGCCAGAAGCCAGATACTCTGGACTTTATCCAACTTTTCTGCTAAAGAAGGGGTTGATTTCCACTGACCACAGAAAGATGGATTCCACCTAATTAAACAAAAGGCAGAATCTGAACATTTTTATTTTCAGTCTAGGTTTTTAAGAAGAAACTGGAGGTTTCCTATGAAATGATGGGAGGGATGGTTTCCAACTGTTTGGAAACACATTTTCACAGAGTGGAGGATGGAGATGGGAATAAAGCAATGATCCAAGAGGGAAGACAACCGTTGGCCATATTTTTCTACTCCAAGACTTCCTTGCATGTTCATGGACAAGTTAGGAGGGTCCACTGGAAACAGGCAAGACAGAAACTTCAACACTTAAAAAACAAGCTAAAGTTTAAATTGTGTCCTTGACATTTATTTCAGAGCACATAGAAAGCGGTGGGATACTCTTTCATTCCACAAAGCTAGAAAATAACAGATGTGATGCTTGTAGGAGAAGAGCAGGAAATAAAAATTTCACATGATTTATTATTGAAATTATGTAAGAACCTATTTCAATGTTTTAGTTGTTTTTTGTTGGGTTTTTTTTAGCTCATGGAAGCAAGATATCCATCACAGAACAATGTCATTCCAGTGGGGAAAAAACATGCCTTACCTCAAAATCATCCCTGTGACATGTGCTCAAGCAAGCCCATGGAGGGTGCTCCCATCCCTAAGACTGAAGCTCCAGCAAGGAATTTCAGAGGACTCCCAACCAGCTCTGACACCCCTAAAATCACCCCACACTGTAAGAGTTCACACTGTGCCCCACTGGAGGCACCATCTCCCAAAGGCCCTTTGAGGAAGAGGGAGGCTGCTCATGCCAGCATCCTGACAACAATCCAGCCCCTGAGCATGGAGAGCAAACCCCACAGAGACCCAGCCTTCCTTTCCCCTCTCCAGAGCATCCAGAGGAAGGCACGATGGACTCCTGCCACCACCACATGGAAGGAGTCTGCTGCAAAGGTCAGTAGGTGCTCTTCTTCAAAAGGCCCTGGAAATATATTTTATCCTTATAAATTCCTGGACTCCGTGGTGGTGCTTCATCACCCGCTGATGCCAATCCCTAGGCACAGGGAACAGGTTTCCCTGTGGATGTTTATGTCTGGTGCCACCCAGCTCTGGGTGATTTAATGGCTCCAGAGGCAGAGGTCAGATGCTCCACAAACCATTCCTTGTGGTGATCGTCTTCCTGGGGGGAAGGACTTGGTAGGAATGGGCAGCCTAGAGAAAGACCTACATCAAGGAAACATGGGAAATTATATCAACCATGTTGATATCATCTGGAATATTAATTATGGATGAGATCCTATCAGAAATTATCATGTTCGTCTCTTTGCTGTTGATATCAGTCCACATGAGTGACTGGTCCTTCACTGGGAGTGCAGCAAGAGGCAACACCAATCACTACTGGGTTTGAGACACAAAAGTCATTGTGGGAGTTGGTAAAGGAAATGGATGGATAATCCTGACTCTGAAAGGTGGCCTCAAAATCAAAGATGGGTAGGGGAAATACCACTTAGCTCTGGAAATGAGGGAGAGCATCAAAAACTGTGAAGCACAACCCTTGGACAGAACAGAGCAAAGCCAATGCTGGGTCCTGCACGAAAAAAAAGCAGAAAGAAAAAGCCACCTCTGCCTCTGGAAAGCCTCCAGTGCTGCCACTTGCCCCACACCGGGCCTTTGCACAGTTCCTCTCCTCTATTTGTGGGAGCTTACCTGTTTCCCTGCTGTTGTTCCCACACAGGAAGGGAAGCAGTCCCGGGACAGGCAGGGGATCATCTCCTCGGTGCCAGACACAGCCGATGACTCAGCCACGGGCAGAAGCTGTGAGTTGGATTTATTTTGGTTACCAGGAGTCATTGCTACCCTCCTTCCACCTCTCTGTCTGCAGCTGGGAAGGGTCTGCTTGGTCCTTACACGGAGCTGTGCTTCCCACAGAACCCCACAGCAGACACTGATCGGGTGATGCTGGCTGGGGACATGTGGGTCCTGCCAGGACTGGACCTTCAGGAATGTGGCCAAGGATAGGGAGCACAGAGAGCAGACAACCCCACTGCAGCCCTGATCAGTCCCACTACACGGAGCTGGCAAACCCCAGCACAGGCGGGATCTGGGCCACTGATGAGTCCACAGAGCCACGCTGGCTCTCCCTGTGCTCTTATCCCAGCAGTTAAAAATAGCTGCTCTTAAATACCAAGGCAGAAATATGTCCATGTTTAGTTTGGGACTAGTAATATATCCCTGCACCTCAGCCTTGAGGAGAGGAAGAGGGAGAGGTTCCTTTGTACCTAACTAAGGAGTCTTGGCTGGGCTCCTTTTTGAATTTGGCAGTAGTGGTGTATCAGAGAGAGTCATCCTTGGCTTAAGATAGGGCATGTAAGTGATCCCTAATGTTATGATATCATTGGGACTAAAGCAGGGCAGGAATATTTCAAGGCAAGAGGCATCTGTCAACAGTGAGAAATCCAAGCTTTGAATGGGAAAGAGTTGAATTTTGCCAAACTTTGCTGTTTGAATTGGGGCAGAAAAAAAACAGCTCTCCAAAAATCCTATAATCCCGTGGATTAGACACCACTGGACCATCCCACAATTTTTGTCCCTGGATCAGGAATCCAGGGTCTCCTTAAACCACGGATTTAGGATTTGTTCTTTTTCTTTTCCATTTCTTTCTTGCCTGTCACACAAGAAAGGGAAAAAGGATCACACGCTGCCTGGATCTGAGACCTTGTATTTAATTACCCAGCTGCATGGGAAAAGAAGTCTCTTACACGAGCACACAAATGATGGAGCTGAGGTTTCCACAGCATTGCTGGGATTTTTTTTTCTTAGTATCAGAGCACATGATGTCACCACGCTATCTAGCTCAACACTGTCACAGTGTTGTGTGCCTTTTCCAGTGCCAGGAACGTATTTTTCTCTGGCTGGCGAGGGGTGAATCACAGCCTATCTTAGAGCCTTACACCACTCCCCAGCCCCTGACTCAAAGGCCTCGTAATAGCCACGGCTTCACGTGGCCGTGCTTCATTGGAAGGGTTTTGTGTGAGGTCCTTCTGGGCAGGCAATTCCATCCAGGGAGCTGGGAATACGACAGCTACCGCTGAGGTAGGTGCTGCATTTGCTCAGAGACGGGAGTTGTAATGCTTCCTAAAAAAAGTCCAAGAACCAGCTGTCCAAAATTTCTCAGGGACCAGACACATCCAAGGCTGTACCTGTGCTGTGTTCTGTCATTCCCATGGAGTGAGAGAGATGGTGGTGGTCCACAAGCCCCAGCAGAGACCAGGGCAGATCTTCTATGGGAGCCTCCTCACCACCCCACAGGGACAGCCCCGCTGCCCTTCCTGAGGGATGATGAGGGGACATCCCAGACTTGGGATGAGGAAAGCAGTGTTGAGTGGTTTGAAGCCACACAATAATGCAAGTTAAGCACAGACCACAGTTCTCAGGGGCTGGCATGTCTGATATGGAAGACAACAGCGTGGCAGTGTTCTGCTCTGCTGATTGGAGTTGGGTTTATCAGCAAACACATGTCAGTTTGGAGCTGAATAACATCACAAAAAGCCAAAGCACCAGTGGCTGCATCTCTTTCCAGGCACAGCACAGTCACACCTGAGACACTGCTGCAGGCCTGAGCATTGCTCAAAAGGGATGGCTGCTCCACTCCTGAGAAAAGTACATTCCCAGGCAGCCAAACCAGCTGGGCTGTGCCCCTGGTCATGCCGGCGATATCAGATGATCCAGAGGAAGCTGCCACCAAAGACGTCACCAAGCCACTAATTAAAGAGGTCCAAGCAGCTGTAGGCTGCAGTAATGAGATTAAACTGAGCACTGGAAGATTTACACCGCAGAACAAAATTCTTCCTAGGAAGGAAGACAGCAAATCAAGGAACCATTTTTCCCAAAGGGAAATAGTTGAAAGCTTGAGTCCTTTAATATTCAAAAGGAGAAGGCACTGGCTAATTTACTTCAGGTAAAGTCTCCTGAGAACTCTGGAATTAAAAATCGACAACTTCTAGATGAATTTTGGCAATCAGAGAGAGGGAATTGTGGCCAAAGAAGAGAGAAGAGGGACATGCGCACAGGTTTGTGTATGTGTGCATTAACACTGCTCCATTATCCAGGGCCTCCAGCTGAAGGGCACATGGGGATGTTACCTCGGTGCAGAGCAAAGATGAAACAGGAGCCTGAGATGACTGCAAATTACAGAGCATCCAGGCAGCCTCAAAACCACCTGCAAAACCCTCCTCCCCCTCTCTATTCTATTCTATTCTACTCTATTCTATTCTATTCTATTCTATTCTATTCTATTCTATTCTATTCTATTCTATGTTCCTTTCAACCTCTACACAAGGGAAAATTTCAAAGCAAGGAGAGGAGGTGAAGGAGAGGGTAGGAAACAGCGGGGTCCCCCATCCTGCACGCAAGGAGACCCAGGTTTGGTTCAAGGGTTTGCTTGACAGGGGAGGCTTCATCCCCTGCTGGCTGCAGCACCCGCGCGTTCTGCTGCGAGGGGGTGCGGTGCCATCTAGCGACCACGGAACTGCCTCACCGCAGACCCAAAATCGGGCTCCGCAAGGATGCTCCGGACACTGTGTCCCAGCCCCAGCGGTGGGGGGAGGCTGCCACCCTCCCTCTCGCCATGACCCGGGGCTTTGCAGTCATCATCCTGCCGTCTGCAGCACGCTGTTCAGCAGACGGGCTCGGGAGAACATCGCTAGTGAACTGGAAAAGTCTGAAAGGCCGGGAGAAAATGCTGATTTGAGATAAAAGGCTGTGCTCATGCTGCAGACGGCTCCGAGTTCAAGGAAGCTCTGGCACTTGCCGTGATAGAGGCTCCTGCAGTCGTAATAATCCTTAAAAGCTCATTTCCCTTTCAGCAGTTTTGCTTTTCTTGGACCTGACAAGCAGGAGTTGAACGTCAGGACTCCTGTAAGTCGCCAACCTGCAGCTCTCACTGCATTGTGCCTCTGCTACTCGAGCAGGAGGGAAACTTGGGGTGTTTGAGCAGGAGATCCATCTTGTCCTCCGACTCAAACATCTCACATCGCAGAAAGAAGGGGCAGCAGGACGTGCCACCCATCCCCTGTCACATCTCCCAGGCCCTGTGACAGCTGATTAGGGAAGCTGGGATCACAGGCATTTTTTGGGGAGGCTGCCATGGGAGCGTGCAGCAGTTCCCAGGCAGTCCAGCGGAGAGCAGGGGAGGGATCAGCCTCTGCTGAGCCTGGCCGAGCTCTGCCAACAATCAAAGCAGACAAGCTTGTCCCTCCTAATTGGCTTTTCCTGCAAGCCCCAGTCTCTGCTTTCACTCAATCTAAGCTAAAGAGCCTTTCCCTAGCTAAGACCCTCCTGCCCTCTTCACTGGGCTTCCAGCAAGAGCCACCCCATCTTAGTCAAGGGCTCAGGTCTGCCCTCTGCTCCAGATCCCCAGGATGCTGATCCCTCCCATCACACTCTCAGCACCTCTCGGAAAAACCCAGTGCCTCACAGTGCCTCAGTAATCTTTTTTTTTCTTTTCTCATTTCCTGCCTTCTAATTAGTTGCTCTCTGCCAGACAGGAGGACAAAACCCTTTCCCCAGGAGCTGTGCAGAGCTGTCAGGTAGCTCGGATTTCTTAGGGCTGCAGGAGCTGTTTGCAGGGGCACTGATGGGGACACACGTGGAAGTCACAGCCCACAGCAGAGCAGGTCCTTCACCTGGGGATGGAGAGAGACAGCAGGAGTGTGAACAGCCAGCCATGTGTGCAGACAGAACACGTATACATTGCAGATGAAAAGAGAACTCCACACAAATGTACACACGCACCCTTTGTGTTCCTGCCGGGCACAGGCAGGCCACAACACACAAATATCCACAGTGAGCTGCTGACTGAGCTGATTTGCTCTGCCCTTCACCTCCTGCATTGATGTCCCTCCATCCACATGAAATGAATAAGATATCTCAGTCCCCAGTGTGCTACTACGTTTGCAGACACCGCTGCCACCCACTTGGTGCTACCTGAGTGGGCGTGTGTTTGCTGACAGCCCCTGCCATCCCCAGCCCTCTGCCTGGCTGTCCATCAAGGACCTGTCCAGAACCCCCCTGACAGCTCTTTTTCTGACCCTCATTTATTGAAGGAAGCAACAAAGAACACAGAGACCACAACAGAAGGAGGGGTGATGATCTCCCGAGGCACCGAGCTTAACACAGACAGCAGGGGAATGGCAACTCATAGCCCTGCAGGATGGTTACAGAAACTGGGCTATGGTAGAGAGGAGCTGGGCCCTTCCAGGAGCCCCAGTGAAAACAGATGGTCATCTGCAGCTGGACAGGATACAATGGGATGTGATGTTGGCAAGGAAATCCCACCTCATGCTGAACTGCAGCCTGGGTGATGTGTAGCACTCTCTCCAAGGACTGATGCCTGCAGACCCACAGGGAAAAGAGAGGGGCAGCAGCCCCTCCAAACACCCTGTAAAAGTCCAGCAAAACTATTCAGGAGAAGTGCATGAAAAAACTTAAACATCTCAGTACTTAAAGGGAGCTTACGAAAAGAGGGAAAGAAACCTTTTACATGGGCACATAGCAAGAGAACAAGGGGGAATTATTTAAAACTCAAAGAGGAGAGATTTAGGTTAGATGTTAGGAAAAAATGTCTTTACTCAGGGGGTAGTGAGGCATTGAAATGGGTTGCCCAGAGAAGTTGTAGATGCCCCATCCCTGGAAGAGCTCAAGGCCACATTGGATGGGGCCCTGAGCAATCTGATCTAGTGGAAGGTGCCCCTGTCCATGGCAGGGGGTTGGGAACTGGATAATCTTTAATGTCCCTTCCAACCCAAACCACTCTGGGATTCTGTGAAACTGGAAAATCAGCATCAGTTGCTTGGCCCTTTGAAACAAAGAGCGTGGAGTGTTTTATCTCAGGTGATGGGGACTTCTGGTACTGGCACAGCCAACCCACATCTTTCATTGCCGTGGGGTGATGTTCTCAAACATACACTCTCTAAAGGTGTCAGAGAAGCAAACTAAAGAGAGAGCAGCTGGGACTGGTTCAATATTACTGGGTACATCAGTCATACTGGTATCCCAGCCTACTAAAGGTGGACTCTTAAAATCATGCTCAGAGCCCTTGGTTATGTTTGTATTTGCAAATTAGCTTGGCCAGGCAGCATCCCCAGCTCTGGCATACAGTTTTACCCACCATTAACATGCTGAAAATAGTATCCACTGCCCAGCTGCACTTTGAGGGCATCAAGAGCCCTCCAGGGTTGAGTGTTTTATTATTATCCCTCTCCAAACACTTCCCAGAGCAGATACCTGTGACACCACATTGGTGCAAGGATGGGAGCAATTCCCAGCTTACCATAAGGCAGGTAGAGTGGTTGTCCTTCTTTTGGTCATTTTCCCAAAGTAATTTTTTTTCCTTCTTGGTTCTAAAATACTGGAACTGATGAGGAAATAGGGAACCAGAAAATGTAGGTAATCCCTGTCAGCTTCGCAGCTTTTCTCTTAAAACTTTGGCAGTGGCCAGAGGTGACAGGGAGGCCTGGCTCTGTGGGTCACAGCCTGAGGACATGACAGTGAGTCAGGGAAATGCCTCTTCCCCATGGCACCACTGCCTGGGTGCATCCCCCACCCCGTACCAGGTTACACCAGGGGTATTTTGAATGAATAAATTCTGAAAATAAGCCAGGGCTCCAGCCTTTCCCAGCCCCTGCGCGGGATTGCTGGGACTCATGATTGACTCAGCCTGGTGGAAGAGCAATTTCACTGTTCCCTAAAAATAGACCAAATGGTTCATCCTCTCAACATAGCCCAGCACTCTGAGATAAAACCAGCTGCCAGAGACCACTGGGAGGCAGTGAACAGGACCGAGGGTGTGGGGTGTGGAGCAGGGCTCCTTTTGGGATATTCGAAGGGCTGCCTGGCCCTGGGTTTCACGCAGATTTTCCGCTGGGGCTGTCTGAGACCTGACTCACCTGTTGGGACTACAGAGACCTCCCTGTAAGTAATTCTGGGTTAGCTTAGAGAGAGGTGAAGGGTTGCATGAATAAGAACCTCAGACTGATCCTAAAATGCAGGGCAAAGGAGGATGCTTAGTGTTTCACGCTATGGAAGCAGTGTTGCAGCTCATGAAAAGCCATGGATTTTATTCTGCTGGCCCAGAGCTTGGTAAATCCTGCTCTGTGCTGCAGAGGGTGTGTTCCATGTGTGGTGGCTTTGGTTTGGTACAAGACCGCAGTTTAGGGCACCTGGGCATGTTCTAGCCAGAAACAGAGCCCTGTAACTATGTGTTTTTCCTCCATCCTGAAATACTGAAGTTCACAGGTTTGAGGCTGAAATTCATGGGGACTTGTTTCAGTGTCTACTCTCTCCCAAAAAACCACTGTTATTTACTGTGACCCTGGTCACTCTGAGCACAAAAAGGGGGAAGAATCTGTACGGGATTCAGTCGAGCCAGAGGGATGCTGGGGGTGGAGGGGGCACCTTCCAGACTCAAACTGTGCTCAGGGCTGGTAATGGGTAGACAGCAAAACGTGGACTGTTCAGAAGGAAATGAGCTTTGCTTGATCTCACATCCCTAGGGAACAGGAGGCAGGGAAGGATTGGTTAAGGGGGGAATTTCTTTCCTTGTCTCTTCAATCCCTGTCCCCAGAGAGGGTTGAGGAATATCTTTGTGACCCTGAGCCAAACAAAGAGCTTGAGGAGCCTGTGGGGTCAGCAGCATTAATATGGCCGTACCCCACTCCTTATTTCGTGTGTGGAAGGACACTCCAAAAACCTGTGTCACTCTAAGATGGAGCAGACATGTGCCCCTGTGTGTGCACGTGTGTGTCTCACACCTGATTATCCATTTGCCTTTTGGTTCTAAGGGCTGTCTTGTGGTCACCAGGAGAGCCAGGTTTGCAGGTCCAGCCCTGGGGCTGCCCCTCAGTCACTGTGGGAAGGGCCTGATCTGAGCTGAAAGCAGTGTTTTTATCAGCTCATGCATTTGTCAATGGCTGATATTTCCTTCTGAGATTCACATCCTTCTGATGGCTGTGAGAATAACAGAAATTCTGCAGCTTTCCCCAGTTCCTTCCAGGTCTCTAGTTTTCACACAAATCTTTGTATCAAAAAAATATGTGAAGTAGCTTCAAATTTTTGTTAGAAAAAAGGGATTTAGGGAAAAAGAAGTGGAGCTGCCTTTCTTTTCTTTTGCCTTAGGTCCAGATATCACTTTGTGAGAAAAGGCAAAATATAAAAATCCATATTCTTGTCCAGGCAAAGTGGTAGATGATTCACTAGTGGCAGTTAAGGGATTCAGCATGGGTGGAAATTTGTAGGAACACCTTACAAAGGCCGTTTTCAGCCCTTGAATAGACTCAGTATTTTTTAGGATACAAATGCTTCCTTTTGGGGGGAAACCAGGCAAGGATGCCCTAAACCTGTTACTAGGAGAGAGAAAATCCTTCTTCAGCACCGGTGAAAGCCCCAGGTCTGGGTCTGAACAGGGTAGTAGGAATCTTTTCTTGAAGTACTGTACCTTACTGGTACCTTACTCTTTCAAGCCAACAATTTCTGTCCTCTCCCATATTCTCACTGGCAATTTGCCTTACTCAGAAACAAATGGAAATTCCCAGGAATCTCAGTAGCTACAAGTGGGTTTGGGGTTTTCTCTTTAAAGGATACTGCTAATTTGGTTTGGGGTGTGACTCTTTCGTCCAAAACAGTATTAAGTTTTCTTGGCTGCTGGTGATAAAGAGCCGACAGCGGCATGGAAACACCAGGACAAGAATAGAAAGCCAAGGCACGGCCTTGCAGCTCCTCAGGGCGCTTGGCATCCCTGCAATGCCCCCACATAAACACCATGGCATGGCAAAGAAATGCCTAGAGATGCACGCCACAGCCTGATCCCAGCTGGGCCCTGCATCCCAGGCAGGATGTGAGGCCGGGGATGCTCATGGGGCTCGTGCCTGCACACACATTCCCAAGGTATCTCTTCAGAGGGGTGAAAAAGGGCTTCCCTTAAAAGGTCTGGTATTTGTGGCATGCCAAGAAGCCCTCTCCCCAGGCTGAGGCTATTCCAGTGGGGAGCTCGGTGTTGCTTTCCCTGGGGAAGGGGATTTTAGAGAGAGGGAAGCTGCTATCATGAGGGGTCATCCTGAACTCCTGTGCTGCAGGAGTGAAAAGATACTGGGAGAGGGGTTAGGGCCAAAAGTAGTGCTGATGATGGGATAGGGGAGGTAGAGAACCCGGGGAATGGATGTCAAGCAGGGGTGTTTATCACCATTCCAGTGAAAAACACCTCTGTGAATAGCAGATAAAGAGTCACTGGAGGGTACGAGAACGGTGCTGGCGTGAGCGGGGCGTGACCCACGATGTGTCAGGGGGCAGTGCTGGACACCCCCAGTGACACACAGCCAGGGCCAGAGTCACTAAACATCCACTCGGCCTTTATTAACCCTTCATTAACTTAGCAGAGGAACACAGAGAACGAGGCAATGCCGAGGGGACAGTTGGGGCTGCACCCGTCTCCTCCAGGCCCTTGGTACCCAAAACGTGGGGTGATGGGGTGATGCTGGAACCCTCCCTAAGGAAAGACAAGCCCACAGCAGTTGGCCCACTCGGGAAGACCATGTCCCCAAACAGCAATGCCACTCGCAGCTGTCTCTCAGCAGAGCTTCTTGGCATTTTTTTGGTGCCCAGAATAGAGTCCTCCACATTCCTGGATTTTTGCAAAGCCCAGAAATAGCCCCGAGCTGCCTTGGGGCAGATACTCAGCTCTGCCTGAGGCTAAATTTTCCTAACTCTTCTCAGAAGCTCTTTAAATTACCTGTGGGGTCATGATGCTGCTCCTGCAAAGCAATTCCAGCTGACACCGAAGACCCAAAAACATTTGCAGAAGTGACCAAAGATCATGGACTTTCAGTTTGGATGTGCTGGAAATTGCAAAGAGATCTGACTTTGACAATCAAGGGCAGGAAACAAGACACTTTTTTTTCTTTCACCTCCTCCCACCCTCTAAGATTTGCAAATGCAACTTTATACATGTGCAAAATGTTAATTATTTTACTATAATTAGTAGACAATTCCTAAAGCATGAAATGATAATTTAAATCTTATTTCCTCTTCAACACAGCTGGTCTTTAGCTACATTATTTTATTTTACTTCTTTGTCTGGCACCTTCCTCTGCTTCTGGTGGTTTTCTTTTCAGCCCATTTCCCACCCCAGAATTCACCTATTAACTCTATGTACCAGAGCGCCTCTAATAATTGCAAGATATGGCTTGCAGACAGGGAAATCTCTCTTAATCCCTTTCAAAAGGGAATGATTTCTATTTATTTGATATGTGTTAGTCATTACATTTATGTTCTATACCAGCAGTACTCCCCACCTCCAAATCAGGGATCTATTGTATGTGATGTTGGACAAATTCATTTGAAAGGACAAGGTGTACTCATGAAAGTTTGGAATCAGAAAAAAAAAAGTCTTTTTAAGTGGTATGATGCACATTAATTATCCAACTGTAATCAGTGCTGTTCTTACATCTGAGTCGGTAGGGGAGCACATGAAAATCTCAGTTCTCACTTTTAAAGGTCAATTCCTAGCCCATACAGTTATAACAAACTGGTACTCTTGGACCAAAGCAGTAAAAAAACCACATGAATTCTGTGTGAAAAGAACATGTTTACAATTGCCACTCTGTCACAGAATGGGCCGATCCACGCAGAAAGAAAAAGCTTGAATTTCAAACACCACAGTCCTTTGTAGGACTGAAAATGAGAGAAAGTACTGCAGTTTGCAAAGAGAACAAAGTGTGATCTGGGCGTCAGGAGGGAGTACCTGTGAGGGTGAGCAGGGTGTTTTAGAGCATGTCTGGTCCTCAGTCTTTGCTAGAGCCTAAAATCCCATCGATGCTCCCCGTTGCATCTTTGTCCCATCTTTCTTTCCGCTTCCTTCAGAAAAAACAGATAGTATTTTAACATTCTCTAAAGCCTCACAAGTGGGTTGTGAGGGCAATGAGAAGTAGAGATGCTCTCCCCTGCCCAAATCCTCACCCTCCCAGGACCACCCTTCCCTGCCCACCCATCACTGAAGCATCCCAGGACCACTCACCTTTTCAGCAGCCTCCGAACTGGGGAGGCAGGGAGCCTGCCTTGCTTCCCACACCTCCCTCAGCATGTGTCCCCTCTGGCAGAGCTTCCCTGTGGACCAGGGCCGCTGGCAGAGGGGTTAGGGCAGAGATTTAAACCTTTCCCCGCTGACTGAGCACCCCCAATGGGCTGCCTGGCTCCCGGATTAAGCAGCAGCACTGGTTTCCCAGTCAACTTTTGTGGGTGCTCACCCACCCATACAAATTACCCCAGCCCAGCCGTGGAGCTGTGCCGGTATTTAGGAGTCAATTTTGTCAGGGAATGGATTCTCTGGGGAGAAAAAATGGGAGAAGGATGGGACAGATGTGATTCTGCATATGCAGCTGCCTCATCCAAGGGCAGAGGCACTTAGGAAATGGGGTCCCCATGTGCAGGGATGTGCTTCCAGCTTTGGGACAGGTCAGTGAGCTGCTAAAGTTCCACTGGAATGAAGAGCAGGGAAAAGCAGGTGAGAATGGGGACAGGTTCAGTCACACAGGGGAGACACACATTCCTGGGTCAGGAGGCTGAGCTGGTAGTGACTGTCTGATGGGGGTAACCCATGGCTGATCCCAGGCAGGGAGGAATGCCAGCCCCAAATTTCCAGGAAACAACCAGCCCAGAGTGCCACAAAGCAGCATCTCCTTGTCAGTTTACCTCTCTCCCCTTGGAAAAGAAAGTTGCTTTCACAGTCTGAAGAAATCAGTTGTTTTCCTGCCCTGATTTCCCTGGTGCCAAGGAGCTCCAGGTCATGGCTCCCTTTGCTCTTCCTGGCCTTTGAGTACTGGGTTTGGGTCCTGCACCATTTTGGGATGAACCAAATGTCTCATAGCACCTGAACCAAGGCATGAGACCACAACACATCTGTGCTCCATGGCACGGGACGTGCCAGGCCCAGCAGCCAACATGGCAAACCCAAAACTGACCTGCAGAGCAGCAATGTCAGTCAGCCACAGAGCAGGGGATTGAGGATGCCAGATTTGAGAGGAGATGCTCTCCCCAGCACTGCTCCCATGGAGAGGGACAGGACCCACAGGGCCACCCCTTTCCCCCAACTCGTGCAAGCCCTGTGTAAGCCCCCATCCGATCCCAGGCCCCGTTACACAACCCCAGCTCCCGGAGCGCCGTGGGGCACGCGCGGCGACACAAAGGGCTTTGCTTAGCAGCTGTGTTTGCTCAGGGCGGCTGATTTTGGGAGCACAGCTGATGACATGTGGTTGGCCAGGCGACCCGGGAGACTGGTGCTGAGCTTGCAGCTTCCTTTTTTAATAGGTGACTCAGGCGCTCGGTAGCTCACTGGGGTTGGTGGTGGGAGCCGGGCTGTGAAGCAGTGCCAGAGGCAGAGGTGGTGGACACCAACAGGTGGGTAGCATTGTTTGTTCATAGGATAAAGTGGTTTAAATAGAAAGCAGAGTGAGACAGAGCTGCCCTGTTACTGGTGAGATGGGGTTTTCTCAGGGGAGGGAGGGGGCAGAGGATTTTTTGGTGATTTGTTTTCCACTTGTTAGGAGCTGGCTGCCAGGTGTAAGATGATTCTGGTTCAAGAGACCTGCAATATCATCTCCAGCAGCAGACAGAGAGTTGAGTGATTTATGGGCAATAACTGGAGAGGAAGTGAATGAACTTCTGGATTAGTATTTTAGAGTCTTTTTCCCCAGTTGCCTTGCCTTCTCCCCCTGCGTTTAGAAAGATCAGTGAGTACAAACGAACACAAGGAATTATTTTCCCCTGTTGCAAGTTTCCATGTCGCACAGCCCTCCCTGCCTGCCTGGGGTGTGACCTACAGGACAGAGAGGCTGTAAACCAAGCCCGACCTGCACAAACGTGGGGCACGGGAAGACCTCAAGAAACCCGACAGCTGCTCCTGAAGGGCAATCCTAAAATTGCAGCCCCTCACACAAAATGTGCAGATCCGGCGCCAGACACTGGCACGAAGGACATTTTGCCGACAAACGCCAGCAGGGAGGAGCATTCCCTGTATCCTTCATTTGGACAGCAGCGCCGTCGGCCACGGTGCCAGCCACTGGGTGGGACGGGAGGAGGGGGGTTTCAGGAGATCTTTTCCTCCTATTTTAGCTCGCAGGGGATGCTTCAGTGCCTGAAGTATCGTGTTTAACACCCCTGGGGCCGCAGTCCGTGCAGTCAATCAGCGCGGCTCGGGATGCATCGCTCAGCGCTGGAGCGGATGCCAAGCGCGCCAGCGGAGCCCTTTTGCTCAGCGAGGCAGAGATGTGGAGCCCGGCACAGGTTTCAGGCTGGGCTTCCACCTCATACACAACAAATATCACCCTAAGCCTGGTGTGCAGAGCGATCTTTAGCTGTGCTTCAGCATCTCCAGCTGGGAAGCTCCCCGCTCCCTCCCAAGGGATGCTGTGAAGCCGCACCTTGCTCCCAGCTCCTGGGATGTCCTCGGTGCCTCTCGGATGTCGCTATCCGCGCACACGTGACAACTCAGCCTTCCCGTTAGCGGCACGAACTGTTGTTCTTCTGCTGTTATCTATAATTAGCGATTTAGAGGGTGGCAGCAGCCTGTTTCGTCAGGCAGAGACCAGACTTTGTGCAAGCGCAGAGCCAGCCCAGCGGGTTGGAGCAGCCCCTCTCCAAGGCAGGAGGCTTTGTGAGAAGTGATAAGCAAACATAGGGCTGTGCACAGCCTGTGCACTGCAAAAAATATAGTCAAAATGAGAAGGGAAGAAGAAAAAAGAGAAAAGAAAACAAAGGCAGCAATAAGGGGATGCCTTCAATATAAGCCTTGTATCTAATTGTATCTGTTGTTAAAACAAGCCCTGTGGCCTTTCATCCACCCAAGCAAAAGGGTGAAGGAATGGGCAATACTGACATTGTGCTATTTTCCACTGCCTGAACTGGAAATCTTCCTTCAGCTGCATTATTTGTTCATGGCTGGAGGGGTACATTGCTTTTCTTTGTGCAGTATGTGAACCTACAGGCCTATAGGTTAGTACAAATTCTATCATCTCAGCAGTAATGCCCATAGCCTGGGGTGGGAGGGGACCATTAAATATCACTAGCCCAGCTCATGGACATGGGGATGCTTTTGCTAAACACTTCACACTGAACTGGTTAATCACAGGAACACTCACGTCAGCCTAGGCAGGGTCCCTGCCTTGCCATGAGGTGCTCCCATCTCCTAGAGGTGGTGTTCAAGACAGTCAGGGGATTGTATTCATTTTCCCAGCCAGAAAGGCTGCAAATCCGTGCTTGGTTTCTTTTCTACCTTGAAGCTAGCAAAGCTCACTGTGCCCAGTGTTCCCCATTGCTCTTACTGGGGGGCTTAGCCAAATCTTATTACCATGCAAAGAAGAAACTCTCTGTTTGCCAGACTGGACTCCTTTTTGTCTTTCCAGTAGGTAATTCAGCAATGTAGGAAGAAAGAAAGAGATTCCCAGACGAGATTTTTTTCCTCAAAAGGAATTTTTTCAGATCCCCCAAAGCTTTCTGCAGCTAATTCAGCACATGCTGCAAGAACCCTCCTGATGTCCCTAGAACAAAGGGGGACAATTTTAAACTGAAAGAGGAGAGATTGAGGTTAGATATTAGGAAGAAATTCTTTACTGTGAGGGTGGTGAAGCATAGGCACAGATTGCCCAGAGAAGCTGTGGCTGCCCCATCCCTGGATGTGTCCAAGGCAAGGCTGGACACGGCTTGGAGCAACCTGGGATAGTGGGTGGCATCCCTCCCCATGGCAGGGGGGGTTGAAACGAGATCTTCTCCAAAATTCCTTCCAACACAAATCATTCTATGATTTCAGGATGCTGTTCATCTCAAAAATCCAGGATCTAGTCAAAGTTTGGGGTGTCTTGAGCAAAGTGGGGGAAAATGATGAAACCAGAGGGTAGTTGAAACCTCACAGCATATCTCAGGATGCAGCAGGTCTGACCCAGCCTTGCCACTGGCTCCAGTGGCTGTAGACAGATAATTCCCTTTGCCGCAATGTTTAAGCTGTGGACAGCAGAAATTAGGGAGAAAGATGCTGTATTTACATGGAGATTTAGCAGGAGAAAAAAAAAAAAAGCTTTAAGGAAATATCTTCTTCTGTTTCCTCCTCTGGTGTCCTACTGACCTCCAGCAGAACTGGGCAGCTAAATCTGTATTGCATCCCACTGCTTCCCCATGTATCCAGCCTTGGTCCTGCATCAAAATGCCTGCACACCTGCAGGAGCAGCTGGAACGAAGGACAACAGAAATCTCGGGGTTTGGCACCTGCCAGCAGCACAATTGGCAGGGTCTGACAACTCACTGAGGTCCCTCTGCTCGTATCATCATGGCTCTTTTGTGCTCGTTTGTGCCTATAGAAACTGGTATTTCATTTGAAGCACCTTTAGTGCACAAAGTTGCCTCTTGTCAGTTTAAAATTAAACCAGAGTAAGTTTCTTCCAGTATTTTAAAGAAAAACTTGAAAATCTGAACTGAAATGCAGAACACAAAGAAGAAGAGTCATTAGGTTTGTTGTTTTCTAATTCTTGTGATTTGGGGGCTGAGGTTTGAGGGCAAAGAATGCTGGAATGGCTGCAGTGCTTCTAGCGTGCACATATTAAAAAGTACATCAGCCCTTTCCTGGCTGTGCAATAGCTGGATTTGTGGAGAGAGAGCCCATTGTTCAAACAGAAAGCATTGCAAATACCTCACTAAATCCAAATGCAGCAGTGGAAGCCCTGCAGAGAACGGGAGAACTTTCTCGTGTTTTTACAGCGGCAACAGAGAAATTACAGCCCTGACTAACCTGGAGGGCTGAGATGCATCCTGTAGGTGTAAAGCTCTATATAATATATATGGTTGTGATGGGAGGTGGAGATGGCCATCCTCACAGCTGGCAGATTAAAACAAAAAAGAAGGTCTTAGCTACATTCTGGAGTTGCCTCTTTCTCTGAAAACTGAAGCTCCAGTGAGGACTGCATGGGAGCTGGTGCAGCTCAAAATATCAGGTCTGTAAATTCAGAGCAGAGTTTGATCCTCTGGCTCTACCAAGGGCTCCCTGCTACATCCTGGGGCAAGTCTCACCCTTTTCATCTCTCCTGAAATGAACTCCGAGGGGAGAGGCAAACATAAATGGATATAACTGCTTGTGAGGCACACCCATAGGAGAGTGGTGTGGCCACAGAGCAAAAAAAGTGGGAATTGGCTCAAGTAGAGTACGTGTAGCTCCTCCATGTCCTCTGACTGGCTCGTGTTTGGTGATGGCCTTGCCCAGGGACGCAGGAATGGGGGCATCGGGTCACTGCCAAACGTGTCACTCTCATCCAGGCTCAACATCCACCTCAGCCCTGAAGGAAATGGGAATGTCCATGTTTTCTCCCTGAACCAGAAGGGTGTGATGTTAAATTTTGGGGCAACGGGGTGGGGCTGTGGGGGGACTCGGCGTGTGGTGCCAGAGGCCTGGCAAAGCCCGTGGACAGCGACGCTGGCCCTGCCCTCCCGCCTGCGGCTCGTGGCTCACCACACGCGTCTGTCCCTGTTTCAGATGATCGGGCACGGTCATTTTTAGACCCATCAGGCAGCACCAGCCACATACTTCAGCAAGGACGAGGGAGGTCCTCTGCGCCCTCCGTGAAGGAGCTGTCGGCTCTGTATCTCTCCCAGACAGCTGCTGCTGCTGACGCCAGCCCCGCACAGCCGGTAAGGACCGGGTCCTCCCCCTCCCCAGCCACCAGCGGCATCCCAGCAATGTCCCGTCCCGGCAAGGGGCTGTGAGAGAGTGAGAGAGAACACGGCTGGTTTTGTAAATCTGAAGAAACAGCGTTTGGTTTCCCAAAAGAGACCATTTTCCCCTTGTCACTTGCAAATATAAGATAAATGTGTACAAACACACACATGTATCACACACTTATTAAATCCACACATGCACACACACCCCAGGCACACACGCACACACCCTACATTCACTGGACTATACAGGTTACTCATACATAAGATTTCCATTTTATTTCCACATTTATATTCACATACATCCATGGAGGAAATATTTAGTACAGAGTAACATGTACATCTCCATGCTATCCTCATTCCAACACACACATACATATGTATTATATATATATACATATATATATATATGTCCATATGTGCCACACTCAAGCATAACTTTACAGTGCAACTGCCCTGTGCTTCTTTTTATATCCCTTAGTCTGGGATCCAGGGATTTAATCCCCCACTCCAGGCTGATCATCAGACCATGGGATAATTCAGGTTGTAAGGGTTATGAGGCACATTTTTTCCCATTTCTCTAGTTCCACCGGTGATCCAGGAGTAACATGGGATGGGATTTTTATACCTGTACTCTTCCTGCAGGCACGCTCATGTTTCCCCACACTCTCAACCTTTTATGGGGCCCCTGTTCAGAGATGCAGTCTCTCAAGCATGTATCAGGGAAAGGTCCAGATGAAGCAGTCCCAGTTGAAAATAAATAAGTGGAGATTGCATTTGGAAAATTACAAGTGGTTAGAAAACCAAGAATTTTTTTTTTTAATTACAAAGCAATAAATTACACAATTCATAATGCAATTACAAATGTAGATCAGTTTTCATTTTTGAAATATTCAAGTATAAGGAAAAATATAGGCTAAATCAAACTTTGGAAAAATCAGTGCTAGTTTTGTTTTCCCCCTAACTTTAAAAAAATGGGTTTGGGGTTTTATTTGTTGGCTGAGACTTCAGAAAACATATTTCTGATCAACCTGGAATAAAATTGTTTTCTCAACTGTACAGAACTGCCAGTAAACCAAAACAGAAAACCACACCTGCATGGTTTTCAGGTCTCTGTAATTGATATACACATTACTACACATAAGCACATAAAAATATATATGCAGATAATGTGTCTCCCTGTGCAGTTTAATAGCATTTCTCTTCATATCTTTTCCAGAATACTGTGAAGGACAACTCCATTCACTCTCCCCACAGACAGAAAAAAAGCAAGGTAGGAAATGTTTAAGATAAGCACCGTTATCTAACCAAATATTTGTGGCCTGTGAGTGTGATCTAAATACCCACACAAGGCAGCCAGGAGCACTTTCATACTGAATATAGCTATCAGCTGCTCAGTTGCCCTTCCCCACATTCAGAAGTTTTTCACAGGTTAAAAAAAAAAAAACAAAAAAAAAACGACAAACCCTTATTTTAAAAAGCACATTCCAAGCACGTTGGCTCGTGCAAAAGACTTGCATTTTTCACTCGCTGCAAAATATGCTGATTTTGGTGTTCTGAGTGTGGGTTTCTTTTACTAATGTTCAAAACTTATTTTTAGCCAGAACAATCTGTGTGTAACAGAGTGAAATAACACCGCGCACCATCGCTTTGAGCAACAACTAATAATATTCCGGGCATAACTCTGCAGACGTAACTGCACAGGCATGCCAAGGGTCAGCAGATCTGTTTACTGAAAGGAAAGCCACCAGGATTACTGTCTCTTTTAGACAATGATTAAAGGCCTCAGCTACCTTCCCTGTGGATAAATGCCCAGGCAGTGCAGGTTGCAGGTATTCAGTTGAGTGTTCAATGCCCAGGATGCACAAACTGAGGAGAAAAATTGCAGAAAGGGGGGTTCAAAGTGAGGCTGGACAACCACAGTCCACTCTGTTCACTTCTGTACCAACACTGCTGTGAATTTGAGATGAGCTCAGTCGGACTGAGTATAAACAAGTCTAACTTTCCTGGGCCCCACCTATAGGAGCTACCCCAACCTCTGGTCCCTCAGCCTTGCTTTTCCCTCTAAGGTAGCAGAGATTTTGGCCAGCTGATTCCAGCAGTTTGCAAACCTTAGTTAGCCTCATGCCTGTACAAGTCTGCAAGTCAGAAGAGCTTTATTTAAATCTCCAACTATGTAAATGTGCATCTATTCTTGTGCAAATGGTGATGTGGAGTACACTCCTGAGTGCAACAGAAGAAATCATTAATCAGATGAACATCCTTCCCCAAGCCCTCCCTCCTGAGCAGTGAGCACCCCATAGTGCTACCAAAAGCTCATCATGTTACCTCACCACCCAACCTCATCAGCTCAGTTTGACACTTTGGTTCCCTCTCCCCATTTTCTTCTTGAGATCTCTTCACAAATAGCTCCTTGGCTTTCTCCTGTACCCAGATCCTTTGTTCCCAGACTCTCTGCAGGTCCTCAGTTGGGAACACAACAGTCCTGGACACTGGGCAGCAGGAGGGAGAAGTTAACTTTCAGCTGACTTCTCTAAGTCAGCTTTATCCTTCTTGTGGTCATCCTCTCTTGGTGGCATAGTCCAAATCGGGCACCTCTCTGGTGCTCCAGCTGGACTGAACCCAGGGAACTGTAGACTAACCACCTCACCTGGATTAGAGACCTCGCTTTGCTGTGGAGCCAGGGCTAACACCAAGCCTGGAGCGTGTGCAGTGATGTGATGCTCTGGAGTGCTGTGTGCTACTGAACTAAAGGTATGGAGCTTACCGGGTGCATGGATTTCCCCCGTTGGCTTTTCCCTTTGCCGTTCACTCCATTAACGGCCACAGGGATGGGGGGGTGAGAGGTGATGCTGACATTTAAAACTGTTTCCCCAAAGATGTCAGAAGCTCAGAAATCATCTAAAGTTGCCATCAAGAAAATGGAAGATGACTTGCCTCCCCCTCCAGCCGTTGGCTCAGTCCAGGTCATCCCTCCAGGGGGTCAGGATCTCAATGCACTCCCTGTGCCTCCTCCAAAGCAAGCCTTCTCCAAGTTCTACCAGCAGCGCCAGGTGAACGAGTTGAAGAGGCTCTACAGGCACATGCACCCTGAGCTCAGGAAGAACCTGGAAGAAGCTGTGACTGAGGACCTGGCAGAAATGCTTAACACCGAGGATCCCAATGCACAGGCTTCTGTGAACCTGGATAAAGTTCTCCCGGGAGAGGTTCAGTCCATGCGCTGGATTTTTGAGAACTGGGCACTTGACTCCATTGGGGACCACCAAGCCACAAAGAAGCTGACAGAAGAAGAGATCATTCCCAGTGGGGATGTGAAAAGCACTTCCCTGAGGTTTGAAAGCCAGTCCATAAATGGGTACAACCTGTCAACATCAGCCAAAGTGTCAGAAACAGACCTTGCCAGAGGGGATGTTCGCACTGCCCGGTGGCTCTTTGAAACCCAACCACTGGACACATTAAACAAACTGTATTCAGATGAAACCGAGGTGCAGGAGGCAGTTCTCAAGGAGCCTGTCCAGGGAGGTGACGTGAAAGGGGCCAAACAGCTCTTTGAAGCACAGTCCTTGGATGCCATAGGACGCTGCTCCTCAGTGGAGGAGAAGAGCATCCTACAACTCAAGTCAGAAATCCAGGAGCTTAAAGGCGATGTTAAGAAGACTGTCAGGCTTTTCCAAACAGAGCCCCTCTGTGCCATCAGAGACAAAAGTGGGACTATCCATGAAATCAAGTCTGTCTGCCGAGAAGAAATTCAGAGTAATGCAGTCAGGACAGCTCGCTGGCTGTTTGAGACTCAGCCTCTGGATACCATCAACAAGGACACTTCCAAAGTGCAGATAATCCGTGGGATTTCACTGGAAGAAATTGGAAGGCCCGATGTCAGCGGCGCAAGGTGGATATTTGAAACTCAGCCTTTGGATGCCATTAGAGAAATCACAGTTGAAGAACAGGACTTCAAGGCTTCGACAGATTTTGTCACAGGGGCAGATGTCACTAAGCAGCGATTGCTCTTTGAGACCCAGACTTTAGACTCCCTGAAAGGAGAAGCTTCAGAAAGTGTTGTGACCAAAGAACAAGTCATTGGAGGTGATGTGAAATCTACACTCTGGCTCTTTGAAACGCAACCGATGGAAACACTGAAAGACAATTTTGAGGTGGGACGTTTGAAGAAAGTAGAGCTTTCAGCAGAGGAGAAGGGAGATGTGAAGCAAAGAAAACATGTCTTTGAGACCTGTCCCCTTGGCAGTATCTCCAAGGCATTTGAGGAAGAAATTCCAGACACCAGCATGGAAGAGGTAGTGAAAGGGGATGTGAAATCTTTCAAGACCCTGTTTGAGACTCTCCCCTTAGACAGCATTAAGCAGGCTGACGCTGAGCCCACCACCAAAGAAGAAGAGGAGAAGATTCCAGCCGGCAATGTCAAAGCCAACCAAATCCTGTTTGAGACAACACCCCTGTATGCCATCAAGGATAGCTTTGGCAATTTCCACGAAGTCACCTCTGTAAGCAGAGAGCAGATCATCAGTGGTGACGTCAAGAACTACAAGTGGATGTTTGAAACCAGGCCCCTGGACCAGTTTGATGAAAGCATCAAGAAAGTGGATATAATACGGGGGATCACAAAACAGGAGGTGGTGGCTGGTGATGTCAGGACAGCCAAGTGGCTCTTTGAAACACAGCCCATGGATGTCATTCATCTCCAAGCCACGGAAGGGGAGAAGCATCCCTCAGTGAAGCGGGAAATCTCCCAGAAGGGGGATGTGAAGACCTGCCGGTGGCTGTTTGAGACCCAGCCCATGCACACCCTGTACGAGAAGGCTGAGAAGAAGCAGGAGGAGGATGGCAGTGTGCCCCAAGCTGATGTGAAGTCCTACACATGGATGTTTGAGACTCAGCCCCTGGACTCCCTGAAAGGCCAGGAGGAGCAGTATTTGCAAGTCAGTAAGGCCTACAGTCAGGAGGAATTACAGGGAGTGGATGTCAACACCGTCCGGCACCTGTTTGAGACCGAACCCTTGGGCAGCAGCACTGTCAGTGAAGCTGACCGGAAAAAAACCATGCGGTACTCCAGTCGTGTGGAGTTCCAGTCTGGGGAAGTGTCCAGAGTGAAAGAGTTCTTTGAAGCCAAGCCGTTGGACACAGCCACCAGGCCAAAGTCCCAGAAGGATGCTGGAACAATTGAAGCTGGGTCCGTGCACAAGTTCACATGGCTCTTTGAGAACTACCCCATGGACACCTTGAAGGACAACTCTGAGGGTATCCAGGAAATCCCTCCAGAAAAGAATGTTAAGGGGGGAGATGTTGGAGGAAAAAGGTTCATATTTGAGACCTATTCCCTTGACCAAATCCATGACAAAGTGGACGAGACAGAGCTCCAAAAGATCCAGAAAGACACCATGAGCAAAGCTAATGTCAAGTCCTGCACAATGCTATTTGAAAGCCAACCTTTATACGTTATCCAGGACAAAGAGGGGGGATATCATGAGGTCACCTCAGTGCAGAAAGAAGAAATCATGAAAGGTGATATGAAAGGTGCCCGGTGGTTGTTTGAAACTAAGCCCCTGGATCAGATCAAGAAGGAAGAGGAGGTGTTTGTGATTAGGGCTGTCACCCAAGAGGACATCAAGAAAGGAGATGTCCAGACTGCCCGGTGGAGGTTCGAAACAGAGCCTCTTGACTCCTTCTCAGGGGGAAAGTTGTCTGTGCCCAGAACAGTGGATGATGTGCAGAAGGGAGATGTTCAGTCCAACAAGCAGCTCTTTGAGTCCCAGCAAGTGGGCCAGAAGAAGTATGTGAGGATGGTCAGTGTCAGTGACGTGCAGCGGGGTGACGTGAGGACATCCACTTGGCTCTTTGAGAACCATCCTGTGGACTCCCTGTACGGGGATGCGGAGAGAAGCTCATCCATGAGCACAGTGCAGAGAGAGGACAGCCAGAAAGGGGATGTAAAACGCTGCACCTGGTTGTTTGAAACCCAGCCCATGGACACCCTTAAGGACACAGAGGTGACAGCCAGTTCTGGGACCCCAGAAGAGATTCCTCGTGCAGATGTGAAAAGCACAACGTGGCTCTTTGAGAGCATGCCCCTGGATAAATTTAGTGCTTCTGAAGGTAGCATAGAAATAGAACTGAAAGAAAGAACCATGAAGGAGACTTTAGAGACTCTCTGCACTTGCCAAGCTATCCAGCATGATGGGATCCTCATCGAAGCTAATGATATGGAGAGTGTGAAGATGGTGAAGTACCAGCTCAGCAGCCCAGGAGCTCCAGAGATCCTGAAAGAGGAGATTGTGGGAGGCCACTTGCAAAGGATTATGCTGCAGCTCCTGCACAGAACCAATGTGGAAGCACAGAGTGTGCTGGTAGAGGAGGACAGAGAGGGCAAGATCAAAGTAAGCCCATTGCAGCTACTGGACCAGAGTGAAGCTGTTAAAGGCAAAGAGGACTTGAGTGGAGATGTAGCCAAGGCCTTACAGGGTCTCCTCAATCAAGATGCTTCCATCAAAAAGGGGATGGTCCTACAAGAGACAAAGTCAGGATCAGTGAAGATGACTCTCTACTCCCTCCTGTTCCATTCTGTCCAGCAGAAAGTCGTCAAGGGGGATGTGAAGTCAACGATTGGGAACCTGTTGGCTTCTTCTCAGGAGCAGAAAGCAGCAGCCACCATCAAGCGTGAGGACAATGAAAAGGGAAATGTCCAACTTTTTGCAAGCTGCATTGAGAAGGGAGACCTCAGCTATCTGAAGAATCTCCAGCAGGAGTCAGAGATACAATCCCTCATCTCTTCCCAAGCAGAGGAGGGGGCAGATGAGAGCGGCCCACGGGTTGTGCAGGGGACTAACATACACGTCTTGCCAAATAAAGAAAAAATAGAGAAAGCAATTGCAGGAGGTGAGCCAGGGACTATGGAGGGAGCAAAAAAGGCATTTGTATGTGAAAGCACGGGCAGAGAGGGTGTGTTAGAGAGAGAGGCTGTGCATGCAGCAGGTGTGACTGGCACCACTGTGCAATGTCTTGGGAAGCCCCTGCCCACAGTGATGGGAAAGGAAGAAATTCTGTCCGGAGGGCTTAAGGTGACAACAAAGTCAATCCAAAGGGTTGCAGATGCCAGCAAGAAGGCAGAGAAAGAAGAAGGCACCACTGCCCATTTGAAGGAACCAAAAACTATGATGCAAGGCACATTTCCAACCCAAGTGACAGCTCAGAGGGCAGAAGTGGATGGGAAACAGCAGAGTGTGGTGACTGGGGAAGCCAGCCAGACTCAGACAGAAGAAAAGGTCCTGGGGACTGATCTTCAGGCTGCAATGCAAAGCCTGAGGCTGGCAACAGCAGAAGCAAAAAACATTCAGCACCATGTTCAGAGCAAGTTCCAGAGGAACAGGGAGGAGGTCCACACAGCCTGCAGGCAGCAGACAGTCAGCTCTCAGGGGACCGTGACCCTTCAATCGACCGTACACCAACAGGACTCTTCATCCACCAAGCAGGAGAGCAGCAGCACTGCCACCAGGACCACCACCACCAGAGTCCAGGAGGCATCCAAGACCCACACAAGCGTGTCTCAGAAGAGCATAGCATCACACAAAAAGGTCAGTGCTTCTGAGGAAGTACAGGGAGGACAACTATTGAGCCAGGAAATCCAAGTTGTGCCCAGTAGAGATTTTAGCATTAAGGATGGCCTTTATACTGCCACACCTGTGAAAACCTATGTAAACCCTTGTGTTGAGTCTGATTACAAAGAGCAATCAGTGCAAGAAGAAAGAGATGTTGGTGTCAGAGGGGATGTGCAGACAGCTATCAGAGCACTGCAAAGTGCCGCCACAGAACAGCGCCTGGTAGAAAAGGAGGACGTTGTCCGAGGTAATTTAAAAGCCACACTTCAGTCGCTGGAAAAGTCTAACGTTAATGTCTCCAGAGGGGATTTTAAAGCTGCTATGATATACAGAAATGCAGGGCAGTCCTATTCTGTGTGTAAAAAGAAAAATGAGACTCAACTCGCTAGTAACGAGACTGCTGTAGTGGCTTCAGGGTCGCAGGCTGATAATGACTTTCCTCCTCCTCCCTCAGTTGCTGTGATGAAAGCAGAGCATTGCCCACCCTCAACTAAAGCAGATAAAGAAGGTGCCCTTCTATCACCAACCAGCAAAGATGAAGCCCTAGGATGTTCTGCACTACTCCAGACCCCTCTTCCTGCTCTCCTTTCTCTGTCCTGCAAACCCAGTGATCAGAGTCCTGCAGAGAAGCCCAGGACTCCTCCAAAACCAGAAACTGCTGCCCCACCCAGGAAAAAACCCGTTCCCCCTCCAAAACCTGAGCACCTCTTACATGAGGCACATTCTGCCTCTGCAAATAACAGCACAAGCAAATCAACCAAACCCATCCCTCCACCCCTGCCTCCAAAACCTTCAGGCTTGAGGGAGATTAGCAAGCCAAAGCCTTCCCCCACAGAGCTGGGATTAAGCTGCATGGAAGTTCATGAGCAAACAGGCTATGAGGAGGTTCAGGCAGAATGCTGCAGTTTGGAGACATCTGTGAAGAAGTCTGTCACAGTTCAGGGTATAAACTCTGAGAGAAAGCTGCCAAAATACACTGCCAAAACCCCTCTTCAACTAGCAGAAGAAAGGTACAAGGCCAGCAAAGGAGGACAAGGAAAGGTACAATCAGACAGTGCTAAGACCTCAAAACCAATGAAAAATGGAGTCACTGGTTTTGAAGTCAAGCAGGGAATGACGAGTGATAAAGCAGCTGCTCCAAGGAGACACCCAGGTGAGGTGGCTCAGAGGCAGATAGAGCTGTGCCAAGAGGAGAACGGGTGCTCTTCACTGTCCCCTCCAACCTGTCCTGGCAGAGCACAGACACAGAATGTGCCAAGACAAACTGAGCCAAGCACCTCCCCTGTGGGCCACACCAGCCCTCCAAAGAGAGGAGATGGCACTGCACAAAATGCCTTATCCAAGGTGGAAAGGGAAAGTGTATCTAATTCTTATGGATTGTGGGATAGTCAGAGAGTCACGCAGCAGGTGCATGAGAGGAGGCAAATGTCTCATTCAATGTCCTTCCATCAGCAGTCAATGAACTCCTTTGAGGAGCACCAGCACGGGAATAGCAGGCAACTGAAATGTCCTGATAGGGAGGCAGAGACACCTGCCCAGGAGAAGCCAGCAGTTGTTATGAGAGAAAAAAAAAAGAGAGAAACGGAAGATGAGCGTCGGAAGAGGTTGTCAGTACACAAAGAGGAGATCATGAAAGGCAATGTCAAGGAGGCTATGGAGATCTTTGAGAACCTCAGGAGACAGGAGCAGCTGCAAGAGATCTTGAACCGAGTGAGGGAGTTTGAGGAGGAGACAAGCAAAGTGGATGTGAAAGCTCTCAAGAGCTTCTTTGAGAAGGTCCCCGAGTGGGTTGTGCGCCAGAAGGCCAAGCAACAGGACAAGGCTGAGGCAAAGGAGGATGCTGACAGTGTCTCCTCAGTGGATCTGGTTTTTGAGGACCTGGAGCGAGCAAGTGCTGAGATTCTCCATCTGAAGGAGCAGACACTTGCCCGCATCCAGGACATCGAGGAGGCCATCAAGAAAGCTATTTATTCTGTTTCTAGTCTCAAGTCTGAGTCAGACATTGCTGGGCTCTCAGGGTTGTTCAAGGAGTCTCTGGGGAGCACTCAAAGCTCTGTGAGCAGTAGCAATATCCGTAAAATCAGCATTGTCTCAAGCAAAGCCAAGCAGGAGGAAGTCATGCTGGAGACAGGGGAAGCAGCATCTGTGGAAAGTGTAAAGGTGGCAGAAAAGACCGAGGCAGCCAAGGCAGAGCTAGGGGTCCCCCGCCTCATTCAGTCTCGTGTCAGCTCTCCCTCCTCACCTTCCTACATCTCCATTGAGTCTGCTGCCAGGAAACCAGCAGAATCACCCAGGACAGCACATTCTCCCCAGGATGGCCCTTCACCAGACTGTCTTGACTCTCCAGGAAAGAGGGATGCTTTTGCTCAGAACAGCTTTAGCTCCTTTAACCACCCCTCAGCAGGGTCTGCTGGGCATGACACAAAAACCTTAGAGAAGAGGCCAGACCCCATCCAAGCAAAAGCTGGGCTGAGCTCGATGAAACAGCACATGCTTGGCAATGCCAACCATCCAACCAGTGACAAAGAGGAGTGCTCTCTGGACACCTCCAAAGACAGCTGCCACTGTGGGATGAAAGGCAGCTTTTCGGAATACCGCTCCCTGAATGTCCCCAGCCCACAAAATCCGCGGAGGCAGAAAAGCATCTTGGAGCTGCAGACAGGGCCTGACGGGTCCAAGCTCTACGGAGCCACCCGGACTGTCATGGAGCAGTATGAGGAAACGGACCAGTTTGGAAACAAAATCATCACTTCGTCCACCACAGTCACCAAGCAATCTGAGACACAAACATCTTCCACGTGCGATGTGGTTTCTCATCCCCAGTATGAGGTATCTGCCTCACCTGTGTTTCGGAGGTACTTGAAGAGCCCAGGTGAAGACTTCCACACCAACGGGACTTTTCAGGAGCCAGGAGTGGTCTTTGTCACCTTTGGCAACTCCAAGCCAAAGAAATAGGAGATTCAGGAGAGCAAGAGAGGACTGTATAAGAAAAAAGAGAAAGGCCACGATAAACATTTCTCCTGTTTTATCCACATCACACACAGGGATTTACCTACACCCTAAGGACTTCTCAGGGTCATCGTCTTGGTGTTTGCATACAGACAGGACAAGTGCAGCCTGCCTTGACACTGGAGAACAGCCCTTACCTGGCCAGCCTGACAGACTTGGTGCTGCACCACAACCCAGAGTCCTGGCACTGTTAGAAGCACAAGGGAAAAATCCATCCATGGGCACCTTAGGGTACTTCCCCCTAGAATGTTTGGTGGGGGCGGTTGGAGGTGTTGGATCGGGCTTCTCTGAACCACTGCAGAAGGAAAGATAGGCAGGATCAATTAAAGAACCAATCAATCTGGTCATTGGCAAACAAACACCTTTATGGTACCTTCTTTTTCTGAGAAGGGCATCCTACACACACACATATATATACACAAGTTCATATTGATGGGTGGGTTGGATAGATTTTCTCTTTGCCAATAAGAAAAGAAAAGGAAAAAAAATCTTGAATTGTTGTCACTCTTGGACTTGGGGGAGTTGCTTATCAGTTTGTTTTTCAGTTCCTGGAAAGGGTTTGATGATACTGGAAATTGTAAAGCCAAGACCTACAGCTACTATCAATGCCATTCCCCCAAAGAAATATGCTATGAAAGATTTTTGAGTCAGAATGGTTACTGCTTTCTCTTCTTTATTTCTAGAATTGTAATTTATTATTCAGTATACACAAACCCCTTAATTTAGATTTTCCTACATGTTTACTGTTTAAATTCATTTTGAGAATTTGTAAAGCAATTTTTCTTATTATTATGACTTTGTTTTGTACATTCTCAAGATTTTAGATATTTTGTGGCTTTTTTTTTTTTAACTTCTATTGCTGCGTTCTGATGGTAAACATTACCTCTAAAAATACTTTGGTCTGGTAGAGTTTCTTTTACTCAGTGCTTGTTTCCTTTCAAAGTGCCTAGAAATTATATCATGATGGACCACTTGAATCACACATTGAGAGCACTCTGCATCACTGGAGGGGTTTGGTCTACATCTTCTTTAGAATGTGGGTGGATCATCAGACCTTCAGCAAAGAGTGTTCATACTCTTATCTGAAAAATGAGTCCAGAATGATACAGAATCGGGACCCTGTGTAGGTGTGTGGAGCCTGGGTAGGATGTGTACACCAGGAAAGGTCTGGACACTTGTGTGTACCCATTTCCACCACAGGAGAAGGCAGCTGAGGTGTTGTGCCTCTACAAGTCTTACAAGGAGGAGCAGCTGATGACCCAGACCTTACTCACTGCTGTGCCGCAACTCACCTCACGCTCAGCTCAGAGATGGGTGGATGAGCAAGGAGTTCACTCCAGGTGTGGGGGAATGTGAGGAGCCTACAGAGGGACCGGATGGTTTCTCACAGAATTACAGAATATCTTGAGTTGGAAGGCACCCTCAAGGACCATTGAGTCCAGCTCCAGGCCCTGCACATGAAATCCCCAAAAATCCCTCCATGTGGCTGAGAGCATTGTCCAAACACTTCTTGAGCTCAGGCCGGTGCCGTGACCACTTCCGTCGGAGCCTGTTCAGTGCCCAACCACCCTCTGGGTGAAGAATCGTTTTCTATCATCCAACCTAAACCTCCCCTGACACAGCTTCAGGCCATTCCCTCAAGTTCTGTCGCTGGTCACAGAGCTTGGCATATGTCCCTCCACTTCCCCTCATGAGGAAGTTGAAGACCATAATGAGGTCTCCTCTCGGTCTCCTCTTCTCCAGGCTGAACAGAACAAGTGCCCTCAGCCACTCCTCATGCAGCTTCCCCTCAAGGCCCTTCATCATCTTTGTTGTCCCCCTTTGGACACTCTCTAATAGTTTAATGTCCTTCTTTTATTGTGGTGACCAAAACTGCACACAGGACTTGAGGTGAGGTTGTGGAGCTGTGTCCTACAGCCTGGCTCAGATTGTGGACCTTCTTGTTGAACTATAGCCAGCCACCTCGTCTCTCAGTGCATCACTTTATCTTTCCAAGAATGGGACAGTAACCTCAGTGAAAAAAAAACAAAAAATCAGTAATTTGCTATGATTAATGTTTGCCTTTTTCCTCTGAGGAAAAAGAGCCCACACTAATGAATTAGAAGTGGGACACTGGAGAGGAAGGGACTGTTCAGAGTCTACCATTCCACATCCCTGAGCCCACAGCAAGGTTTCTAAACAGCAGCTGTCGTCTTGCATCACAAATACCTTGTTCAAGGCATTCTAGACCATGCTGGAGTTCTGCTTCCTCCCCAGAAAAGAGGTACATACCCAGTTCTCATTGATTTACATCTAGAACTCCATAAATTTGAAAGACATGCTAAAAGAAGAATATGAACATAATTTTCAGTTGCACACTGAAGGCTGAGCTGGAAGAGCAGATCATCATAAACTGAGCATATCTATTTTCAGGCAATCTGAATAAAATAACCACTTAGACCCTCCCAATTCCTTTAGTAGAACCCACTGCAGAAATAAGGGAGAGTTAATTATCTGGAGACCCTCTTCAAAATTTTTCCAACACTCCTTTCTTACCCCTGTTTGTTTCCATCTCAGCTTCCATCACACGTTTGTTTCATTTCTGTTGAAGGACAACTGTGGAGCAATTTTAGTAAGCTGCAAACAGGTTGCTCGGGCAATGAAAATTATTCCACATAAACTCAAATAAACCCAAACATCCTGCCCTGCCACTGCTTAAAAATACCAATCTTATTGTTTGTGTTTCTGGTTTTACAGGATTTCTAAATGTCTCAAAGAGCCATTTATGAGGCTAAGATCATTTAAGATGTGTTTCTTTCATGATATTTCCATCATCTAGGAACTGAAATATGATGAGGAGACAGATGCTGCATTGTTTTAGCACCATACATGGCTCTTTGGGACACTGAAAGAGCTGGAGAGAAAAAACAAATGCAAAGATTTGAAACTCAAACACAAGCTGAAGGATCAGCTCATATTCTCCGTGCTTCAGACTTTGCAATAATAAACCAGCAGAGCACATACAAACTTTCAGATCCCAAATGAGCTGTCACAGTTTTTCTGTGATTTTTAGGTACAAGACATGACATTGTTCACTGTTCTTTACCCTGGTGGGTCTCTGCATTCTCACACAGTAGATATTTTCAAAAGTAAGCAGGCTGGGACAGTTACCTGGACCAGGGGACAGGGGACAGTTGGTCTTATCAGAACTACATCTCCTTGAGGGGTCAAAGTACAAGTTCAGCTGCAGATCTCATTCCCTTGCAGCAGTGGACAGGAAACAGACCTCATTTGAAGTGTCCACAAAAAGTACTGCCCTTCCCAGCTCTGTCAGTCACTGGCCTCCCTGAGGACACTCAGTCTTCAGTCTGAAAGATTCGTGCCCACCATGGAATCATAAAATCATCAAGGCTGGAAAGATCATTGAGGCCAACCATTACCCCAGCACTACCAACACACCACTAAACCCTGTCCCCAAGGGCCACATCTGCACATCTTTTAAATCCCTCCAGGTATGGTGACTCCACCACTGCCCTGGACAGCCTGCTCCAATGCCTGGCAAGCCTTTCTGTGAGGAAATATTTCCTAACACCCAGTCTAAACCTCCCCTGGCACAGCTCGAGACCAGGTCCTATCACTTCCTACTTGGGAGAAGAGACCAACCCCCACCTGGCTGCACCCTCCTGTCAGGGAGTTGTGGAGAGCTGGAAGGTCCCCCTGGAGCCTCCTTTTCAGGCTGAGCTCCCCCAGCTCCCTCAGCTGCTCCTCATCAGCCTTGTGCCCCAGACCCTTCCCCAGATTCTCCACTTACCAATAACACAGGCATTTTCAGACTGACTTCTCCTGCTATATAAAGGTTTTAATTCACACAAGGAAAAAAAGGCAACAACTGATAAGCCATAACCCAGCTGCAACTTTCAGCACTGCAGTTATCAGCAGTGTGCTGGAAGAGTCTTCCAGGAACACCCTGTAACTGCTTTTCACAGAAGCCTTAGGATAATTTCCTTGCCCACAGTGCCATTCAATTGCTTCTAACCACCTCTCTATCTTCCAGACCATTAGGAAGGCTTATTCCTGGGGCTGCCAAATACACCTCTGAAGAGCAAGAGTGTTTGCCATGCATCAGACAATAAGCATGGAAAATAAATCCCCCCACGAAAGAGACCAATATCCCCTATAAAAGGTTATCCCACTTTGGAAACACGCTCTGGGAGTACAGACATTCATTCCCAATTCAGAGGAGAGAGATCCTGCTTGTTTGCTAAACAGCTCTGCTTCCTTCTTTGGTCATGATTAAAGGAAAGCATTTTCTTCTTATACAACGTTGAGTTACTCTCTTCTCTGCCAGGACACAGACCCTTGTGCTGGGTGAGAGCTCGTCACCATCAGAGGAAATTCTACAGTCACACTGGTGAAATTTTCACCTTGCAAACAAATCGATTTTGTACAACCACATGGGTCTGTTTCAGGCTAGATGTATCACCCTTTGGATTGCCTTAGCTGGATCTCCACCAAGAATACTGTGAGTTTAGACATCCATTACTTCTGTACTCACTTACAGACCTATGGTCTGCTCTCTGCAGAGGACTGGAAGAGCAGAGGGGTGCTGGGATCACTGCAGACTGAGGGAAAGATGGATTTTGTTTGTGTGCTTCCCTCTAGAAGGAAGGAAGAAAACTCAAGACGTTAAACTCATCTTCTTGAAAGTGTTGTCACAGGAAAACAAAGATGATCTGACCTTAATGATATGATCAGACAAAATGAAATTAAAAGTTAAAAAGTTAAAAATTGGTTCCCCAGGTGTGTTTTGCAAGTAAAAGACAGGGTTCTTGTTCCCTGTCTTGTTCTTTTTTGTGTCAACTCATCTCTTTAGATACAGAAACACCTTTCCTGTTTCATAGAAACACAGTCATAGAATGGTTTGGGTTGGAAGGGACCTTAAGGATCACCTTCATTCCAATCCCCCTGCAGAAACTCCTTCCACTAGATCAGATTGCTCCAAGCCCCTTCCAACCTGGCCTTGAACACTTCCAGGGATGGGGATTGCACAACTTCTCTGGACTACTGTTTACTCTATTCAAAGCTAAAATCTGGCCATCAGCCCATTCCACATGAGAGCAGAAAGTAAATTTGTCTTTTCTGTGAGCTGACAATGCTGCAAACCAGGGTAAGAACATATGGAAAGAAAGCCAGAGGGATCAGAGACCACTAGCAAAACTGTGGCAAATAACCCCTTACAAAGAGGCAGAGTTGCCCTGATGTGAGGGAGTGTCAGTACTCAGAGCACTGACCTGTCAGAGTTAGGCTGGGCTCAGCTAGGCTCCTTCTGGGGCTTTGGAAAGACCTGAATTTTCCGATTAATTTGCCAGCTAAGATGAGCTTCTGCTTTGCACCACAGTGAGGAGTGCACAGAGGCACCCTTACTGCCACCTGCACCCTCTGGGTCACTTGACCATGCAGAGTACCTGGAGCTATTTCTGCAGCTGGGCTGATAGCCAAGATTCTTTTTCCCCTCTCTCTCTCCACTAATAAGGGTGGTGCTGGCAATGCTTTCCAGAGAGATTCTCTGGGTTTCTCACATAAAGAGGTATTTGAGGAATTAGGTCATGGCACACAACACAATCCAGACAGTGAACACAGTGGAGTAAACCACCAGATTCATGGAGCTGTGGAAGCTTTATGCTGATATGAGCTGCCTTTCCACGGTTTGGACTTTGTGTCTGTGTGAGCAGCCATAAGATACCAGTGATTCCAGGAGCTGCAGAAAGTTTTTGAGTCAGAGCAACATTTCTCACCTTACTCAAGGTTTTTAAATGATTCAACTGAATGAATCGTTTACTCTCAATCAAATGAACATATTTTTTCTCATCAGAAATCCAAGGGTGTTCTGTCTTTCTGTTCTGACTGAAAATTAACACTGACCCATCCAAGACGACAGGTAAACTGAGCCAGACAGGAATCTGAACTCGCACAACAGATCTGCAAAAAACACTCAAGAAAACGCAACGCAAGCAGGAGATTCAGTAAATTACCTTGCAGATGCACTTCCAGGTGGTCACAATTCAGTTATTTAACCTCAGTCTCTCCTTCTTCAGCCCATGTTGAAAGAAATGTGCGCCTCCTGCCTGGAGCCTGTCTACCCCATGGAGCGTGTGGTCACTGACAAGGTCTGTGTGCACCGCTCGTGTTTCTGCTGTCAGGTCTGCGGGAGGAAGCTGAGGTGAGTGGTAGGACTCAGGTGCATTTATTTCTAAGGGATGACCAAGTAGTGTCCATCAAAATTGCCCAAGGGTAATTCTGAGAGAGCAGGACTCAGGAAATCAGAAAAAGGGCGTGCAGTTTCCCTGATTCCATCTACCTCTCCATCACCTGCGGCTGAAGTCTGCCCACCTCAAGATTGCAGACCCCTGTGGATTAGGAATCAGCATGGATGGTGGTGCAAGGGTGAGCTGAAACTACAATAAATGTTTACAGTTTGGGAATACTGATAGGGAATGTCATTGGAGGAGCCATTAGGGTGCCTCCTATGGTTATAGAATCATAGACTCATTAAGGTTGGAAAAGGCCTCTAAGGTCATTGAGTCCAACCATTTACCCAACACTCACCACCACTAAATCAGGTCCCCAAGTATCACATCGAGTCAGGTAGGTTGGAAGGCACCTCTGGAAGTCTCCACCCAGCCTTCTGCAGGCCCAAGGAGAGCAGGAGCTCAGGAACACGTCCAGGAGGGGTGTGAATGGCTTCAAGGATGGGGGTTACACAGCCTTTCAGCTGGGGCCCCTCTTTGAACATCTGACTATCAGCGAAAATGGTTTTTCTTGCACCTCATCACAATTCCCTGTGTTACAACTTGTTCCCATTGCCTCTCATCCTGTCACTGCCCCCCTCCAAGAGCACTCCAGCCCTGTCTTCTCTATAACCTCCCATAAAATAGACACACACAGCAGTGAGTTTCTCACTCTTAACCTTCTCCTGGTAGGACCTGGCCAACTCATCTCTCAGCCCCTCCTCAGATGACACAAGTCCCTCACCACTTTGGTGGCTTTTTGCTGAATTCCTTGCTGTGAGGAGCCCAAAACTGAACAAAGTACTCCACATGGAATCCCACAGAAGTCAAATATAGAGGAACATTCACTTCTCTTGGCCATGCACCTCAGGATGTAGTTGGCTTCCCTGTCACTAGGGCACAATGCTGACTTGTTTTCAGCTTGTCAGTTGCAGAGACAGCCACCTCCTGTGAGGCTGCTTGAAATCCTGTTGCCCCAGCTCTGCAGACACTTCCTCCCATCCTGCAGTTGTTGTATCATGGGAGCCCTGGACAGGTCCATGATGTGTATACAGGGGCAGAGATGAAGTACTTGTATGAAGCCTGGCCTGTAAATGAGAAAGGGATTGCACATAACCTGGGCTACAGCCCCCAGAGGCATTGCAAGGAAATGTTTAATTTTTCATGTGTTTTGGTGTTTGAAAGAAAAATCAAACATATTCTGAGAAAGCCAACACTACTTTTGAAAGGTTTCATTCTTCAACCCGCTCTCTCCCTTCCCCACTGAAAAAATGATTTTGCTGAAAGCCTGTCCATCAGTGCTACAGCTCCCCTCCCACATAGCCACTAACAGCTGTGCCAATGTGTGTTTTCCAGCTTGCAAAACTATGCTGCCCTCCACGGGGTGTTTTACTGCCAAGTCCACTACAAGCTGATGGCTGGGGCTGGAAGCAGAAGTGAGATGGAAAGGCTGGAGCACCACCATGTTCAGCATGGACCATGGCCCTGGGAGTGGTGTAACAGGGCCAAAAAGACTGAAACAAGAGAGAAACCCACATCCTTCAGTGCACAGTGTGATCTGCAGCTGGCTGAGCACAGGAACAGCAGGTCTGTCCTCTTAGGGAACAAGCTCAGAACAGTCTGGCCACCTTCAGAACCACCCTTGGCTGTCAATGGAAAAGCTAGTAATGGAGTGTGTTCCCAGAAAAAGCCTGCACTGAGCCTGCAAACCTACCAGGCTGCAGGCAGCAGGGTAGGAAGAATGGTGCTCAAGGGTCAGGAGGGAGCAGGGGAGAAGGGAAGATTCTTACCTGGCATCACCAGGGAAAGAGAGCAAGTGTGTTCCTGGCCCAAGAACAGAGAGCAGAGAGGCCATGAAGAGACTGGGGATGGGGATGTGCCTGCAGGGAAGCAAGGGAGGAAGGTGTCCCAGCAAGTGGCTGCAATCCAGCAGGGCCAAGCCCAGCTGAAGAGAGGACCTGCCTGTTCTTCCCTCCCTCCCATCCTGGAGCCTGTGAAACCCCTGCCTCGTGGCTCACTTGCTCCCCACCCCACACACCAAAGCACTAAACCCACCTCGTGGATGTACCTGGGGGGCACAGGTGGCTGCATTCTCACTAACACAGAGGTCCCAGTGACACAAAACAAGGTCTGTGGGTCTCTGAGCACACCCAGCGAAGGAGGCACAACGACACATGACAAGCCTGAACCGACTGTAGCCACCCCAGATACTGCAGGGGCCAAGCGTCACCTTGGAGAGGGAAGGAACAGCACACAGACCATTTGTGTGCCAGGAGAGCCCAAAACCAGAAACACCACAAGTACAGAGCTAAAATGTGTAGCTGAGGGTGTTGATCCCCCTGAAAATGAAACCGAAGAAGTCCATTCCCCCTCTGGTGTGTTGAGGACCTCTTCTGTATCTTCCGGGTCCCTGGAGCCAGGAGGGCTGGGTGTGTCACCTGAGATCACTGAAATATTGAATGAGAAATCAAAGGTAAACACCAGAGGGTTCCCTGGGAAACAGATGCCAGTAACTTTGGGGGAAGCTATGCAGCCATCTGGCAGAAGAGATTTGCCTGGAATTGAGAGCAAAGGTGCAGAATTTGAGAAGAGAAAAGACGAGAAACCAGTAAGTGTGTCAGGGTGTCTGGAAGAGCCCGATCCTGAGCACACATCTCAGGAAAACGAAGCTGAAAAGAGCAGAGTCTCTTCACCCAGTTCTCCAGACAGGACAGATGCTAACAATGTGCCCTCTTTACAAGAAACAGAAGCTCAGGACACATGTGGCCCACTGAAAACTATCACTCATGAGGGTATTTGGAGACATGATATGAAATCACCTGGCAAGGGTTTCCCAGCATCAACAGACACTACTCTGAAAGGAACTTGTGCCACTTGCCCCTCACATGATGAAGTCAACAACTCCAAGTCAAAGGATTCCAGGGAAGTTCTTAGTGAAAACACCTTGCACATTTCTGAGCAACCAGCCAAGACATCGGAATATTCCAAACCAAATATATCCTTGGACAAATACGGAGGCCATCCAGTAGGTGAAGAAAAAGTGGATCTGAAACTCCCAGAGGAAAGCACTGTGCCTATGTCACAGACTGGTGCTCAGAGCAAGCAGGCCAGAAGCAGCCAAGCCTGTAGAGAGACATCAGGTAAAGGTTTCAGGCTTGGGAAAAACCCCTTCGTTACCCTTTTTGGCTCTGAAGACAAAGGCAGAGCTCCCAAGAAAGAAACAATAACCCAGAGGAAACCCACAAAGCCCCAGTCAGCCCTTGCCACTTTGTTTGGTCAGTCCTCAGAGAAGAAGCAGAATCCACGAGAAAAACCTGCGGGATCCTCACAACAAGCAAATATTGATGGCAGGACAGAAAAGGCCCAGGGCCTCCTCAGCTCCTCCAGCCAAGCAAAGCAAAAGCTCTCCAAGAACCAACACCTCCCAGAGCCTGGAAAGACAGAGGTGTTCCCTAAAGATATTCAGGAGAGCTCTGGAGGATTCTCAAGCTCTACCAAGGACAAGGAGACTGATGTCCTGTTGTTATCTCCTGGCACAAGTATGTCACATGATGATAAACGTGAGAGAACTGAATTTGACATTCATGACCAAGAGTTTTTAGATAGTCAGGTTTGGCAGCAACAGGGCAGCTGTTGGCCCCCTCTCGTGCCAGCACAGGAAAATCAGAAAGAAACCGCAGGAATCTCAAATCATGGAACAAACCCTCTACAGCCTCCTCCAGAGTTTATGCCTGTAGCTGACAACAGTGAAAATCTCACCAGGGGAGGGAATCACCATGATGCTCATCTGCCAGAAACACAGAACCTGTTGAGTTTGGATGTCCAGGACACAGTGGCACAGGATGGGATATTTTTTTCACCAGGCAATTCAGAAAAGTTACCCAAGGAGGCTGAGCTTCAGTTCGGCAACATGGATTTTCTGGGGGACAGTAACTTGTTCTTTTCTGGAGGACAAGATTTCCCTAGCATAGCAAGAAAAAATCCAAATTCAGATTTGCAAAACTCAGAGGCAGAAACTCCACCTTTCTTTGATCCAAATCCTTCAGATTTATTCCAGGAAATCTCATCAGAAACAAATGCCTCACTAGAGCTGTGGGACACCTCCAGCCTCTCGCTTCTTGATGGGCAGGATGAGATGAATATTAGAGACCTGGAAGGGATTCAGAGCTGTGAACTCCTGCTGCACTTGGATCCACAGCGCCAGGCTCCAAAGGCAGCAGAAGAAATGTTTGGAATGGGTCTCACTGCTGAAGGCTCCACAAAAAAGCATCTCCCTACACAGGATGACACTTCTCCCTTAACATACATGTTCAGCAGTTGTGCTTCTGAAACTTCTAATCAGGGTGTCTTTGATCATTTTGATGTTGCTTCAACCAAAACAGGCCAGGAGGCTTCTGAAAAAATGAACGCAAGCAGAAAAACATCAGGAGCTGAAGAAGATGATGACAGTCTGTCTTCCGAAGACTTGGAGATGTTAAATTATGACCTTTCAGAGAAGGAGTTCTTTATATAGGTGGNTAAAATAAAATAAAATAAAATAAAATAAAATACCCCAACAACCTCCCTGCCTCACCAGTGCCAAATAACCCTGGCTTTGTCAGATCTGCTGGAGGAATGAAGCTGCTTAATGACTGCATCTGCTGCAAAAGCAGTATCAGTGCTCTATGCAGGGAAACTGCTCAATCAGCATAAATCAGGGGAAAAAGGGATATCCTTGACATTTATATGACTCATCAGATGCTGAAGACAGTCTCATCTTGGGGTGGGTCAACGGGCTTGGAGTAAAGGAGCTGCTGTCTCAGAGCTGTGCCTGAAACCTGGCCAGGCTGTGCTTGGAAATGGAGAGGAGGCTTGCAGAGATCAAACACCTCTCACTGGTGCAGTGGGAAGTGGGTGGCCCTGTCACCTGTGCAAAAGGTGCTCAGAGTGACGCCCCAGATGAGTTGTCACTACCAGATGACACCCATAAACGTGATCTCTCCCTGCCAGCTCTGAGAGGAGGAGGGAAAATGCAGGAGCATCACGGTCGGTGGGTATAAATCCATTTCCCCACAATTCACCCCAACACAGAGGTGTCCCAAGGGGTCTCCAAGCACTGTCACTCCTGATGTACAGAGAAAAGCCAAGTCCATGAATTAATGCATCAATGCTCTATTCCTGCACTAGGCCTCATTCCCAGGCCGTGGTTTCTCTTTCTGAACTTCTCTCCAGAATGCTCCCCCTCCCTTGTCCTTGACATGAATGTACAGGTTTCCAGCTGTCCGTCCCAAGCCTTCCCTGAGACCTGCTAGTTTCTGATGCCCCCTGATAGAAGCTTCCCCATTTCCAAGAGGCTTTACAAGCCCAATCCACCTGGGCAGAGCTGCTGGACAGAGAGAAATAAGCCCAGAATCCCTATAAGTGCGGCTCCAGGAAACACAGGTTTGCAGGGCTGCCCCAGCCTTTGTCCCTGAGAGATCTCTAACATGTAGGGTTGACTCATTCAGCTCCAGATGATGGAGACAGTTATGAAAACAACATCTTTCCATGAGAAATGTCATCTGAGGGTGACAAAGGGCTGAAGCTTCCCCAGGGCTTCAGAAAAGCCTGTCTGGTCATGGCTGGAAGAACAGTGTTAAGGAAGGAGTCACACCTGCATTAGCATATGAGACTCATTCAGGTGTGGGTCATCCCCAAGGAGGTTTTATAGTCAGAAATTGGACCTCTGCCACGGGAGATGCTGGGGGTTGAGAAATGGGAGGGAAGACTATGAGCCACACACAACAAAGTGAGACTGAAGACTTGAGTTTGTCGCACACTGATAGAGAAGGCAGGACAGGGTAAAAATGTCTCTGCCAGAGCAGATCTCCTCAGACAAGACATCCCATAAAAAGGCCAGAGATGGATTTAGGGCACAAGGAACCTCTGGAGGTTGTGTAGCTCAACATCCTGCTCAAGGAATGTCTCCGAATAACAGTAAGCCCTCCCATCCAAGGATGTGGATGCAGAGCCGAGTGATGCTTGTCTGTGTGGTGTGTGCAGAGGATAAACGCACAGTGCTGGTGTGAATTTACACAACTCTAAGTAACATTTACTCCTCTCTTCCTTTACTCCAGTAGCACTAACCAGTATGATCTCACTCTCCCACTCCAGCTTAGGGGGTGATGCTTTAAAATCCAATATTCTACTCCTTTTCTCACTTCCATAAGCACAACAGAGCTATTTTCACTCATGAAACACTAATACAGGCTTGTGCAACCCAGGAGTGACTTTGTTGGAGCCTCAGATGTACTATGGGCATTGAGAGTGAAAGACAAAGAATTTGAGAGGAGACTCAGAATGAGTGTTAGTGATGTGCTCATAGCTCTGGTAACAGCAGCCAGAAGCTCTGGTAAAACCAACCTTTGTCAAACTACACACAAAATTTCACATGCTGAGGGCAATCCAGTTATCCGGTTTACCAGGAATAAAGACACAAGCCACTCAGGGAGTCTACCCAGGAGGCAGCTCAGATGTGCTGCAGAAATCAGCTCAATCTGCTTTCCAAGTGACATCAGAACCTCAGGCAAAGCAAAGCTGCGGTTGTTTCCCAAATCCTGTGTGCTCTCTATGTCTGTGTGTGTAACGTGCTTTTTTCCCTGAGGGTACTCTCTAAGCCAGCTCTCTTTTAGGATTCTTCCCAAGACACTGTAGTTTAGATCTAGTATTAGATTTAAACTACAGTGTCTTTAGATTTAGATTTGCAGGGTTTCTACAAATGAAAACAGCTTAGGACACACCACTCAATACCAAGTCTACTGGACTACCAGCCATATTTCCTGGTCCAGAGGAGAAGTCTTCTGCTTCACTTACATACAGTCTCCAGGATGCGTTATATAGCTATTAAACCATACGTGGGAGCAGCAAATTTACTCCTTTTGCTTCACCACACGCAGTAAAATTACCCTCATTTGTAGAATCCCAACTTCATGCCTCAGACAAAAACCTTATGCTGCAGCACAGTTGCCTTCAGGAGGCCTTGAGACACATTCCAAGTTGGAAAAGGATGAGCTATCACTATACTATCTCCAAGGGTGGCAATGCTCTGGCACCTTTGTTCTGTTCCCAAGAGCAGGGAGGGAATGGCTGGTGACAAAGTGCAGCCTGGAGGACTGCACTGTATCATCATAATGGACTAGTGTGCCAGTACAGGCACTCATTTTATCACACCGGATTAGGGCTTTAGTGCTCACACAGTTTAAACATTAATATTTACCTATTTAAGCCATAGGCACCAGTGCGGCCTGGCCATAGAGGTGCTCGCCATGGCTGAGTTTGGAGATCTTTTAAGTGCTCTGGGGGAGTGTGGGCTGTATCAGAAACTGCTGATCCTGCTCCTCTCCCTCCCACTGCTTCTCAATCCTTTCCAAAATGTTGGCCAAGTGTTCATGGTTGTGGAAGTGCCTCATCACTGTGACACCAGCTGGATCCGCGCTGTCGGCCCCAACCTGACGGAGGAAGAGCAGCTGAACCTCACCCTGCCCCGGGGCGCGGACGGGGAGTTCGAGCAGTGCTCCATGTACTCCCCGGTGGACTGGGACCTCGATTCCATCGTGGCCTACGGCCTGAATGACACACAGAAGTGCAGCAGTGGCTGGGTGTACCCCTCAGAACAGCCACCGTCCCTGCTGACCGAGGTCTGTAATCGCCGTTTGATGAGACAGGGGTGTGGAAAGGAGGGGACGGGAATATGCTGGCCTGTGGTTTGGTCAGCCAATGCCAGCTGTGCTGCAGTCAGGCTGAGGTTTACTGCAGGATTTTGCCTCCGTCACACAGATGGCAGCTGTAATCCTTGGCAGGTTGCTGCAGGAAGGCCATGATGCAGATACCTGGGGAGGGCACAGCCTGTGACTGTGGGGGTGTGAGTCCAGCACATGTTCTGCCCACCATCTGTCCCCTTTCCAGTATCCGGACCCTTGAACCTATGATGTGTCTGCCTGGATGGACCTTTTGGGTATCCCTGTCACAGCTTCCCCTGTTCTTCACCCTGGTTCTACTCACATCATCTCTGTGAAAGACATTTGCCTTCCAAGTGCTTTTAATTGATATTTCTGTCATTGATATCTCCAGAGACCTTCAGGGCTGCAACAAGACATCCCATGGGCCATGCAGTTGAACAATGCCTTATCAGCATCCTCAGTTTCTCCATTCTGCCTTATCTCCCACCTTCTAGTTGGAAAGGTGGTGGTCAGTCAAAGGTTGGACTCGATGATCTTGGAGGTCTTTTCCAACATAAATGATTCTGTGATTCTCCCTCTGTTGGGCTACACTAGGTGGTGATAGAGAGATAGCCCCTGAAGGCCAGAGAGAGAGCCTCTTTCCAGGGCCTGGAGGTGACCCTGGGACTGTATCCAGGTCACCGGGCATGGGTGGAGAGAGAATTGTGAGTTTGTGGACAGAGTTGGGCCTGTGAGAGGTGGTGATTGTAGTTTGTGACCTTATAGGGTATTGTTTACCTGTTACCATAATAGGCAAAATCTGGGCACTACCCCACGTGATTGGGGGACACTGTGGTGAACATCTTTCCTGTTTATATGATGTTATATCCTGTTAGGTGCTGGTATTTAGGGGAATTTTGGCTGCACAATAAACGACTTCGCATCTCCATCTTCTGTGCGGAGTCCATGCCCATGCATGATCACTGCAATTCTCCCTCTGTGGACCTTTGTTCCTTTCTCACTTTCCCTCATTCCTCCCTCCCTCCTCCCTCCTTTCCTACCTCCCAGCTCCAGCATTTTCTCACAAGTACCTTCCTCTCAGCTAGAACAGAGGAGAAAGTCCAGCCTCTGGCATTTGCAAAGGCTCCTTGGTGTCCCTGGAGCACCAAGTCCATTCCAGAAAAACCTTCTCTGGAGGTTTCAGCAGCTACATCCCTTCCCATTCCTATGCTGGTCCTCCTTTACCAGAAAAAACACTGCCCCCCTCCTCTTTCCACCGTGTCCTGCCTTTTCTGCCAGAGAAGAAAGCTGATACAGCTCTCACCCCCAGGTCCCACTGTAAACAAAACTTGCCAAGCAGGAGGCTCCCTCAGGGATGTTTGGGCTGGAGGGGAATCCTGTAGATCCCAAGCACCCAGGAGATGTGCACCAGGATGCAGACGTGTGCTGAGCACCTCGTATGCCTTTCCCACCACTGATTTATGTTCTAAGTGCTCACCATGAAGGCCTCAAGCCCTTGTGAGAGGTTCTCTGCTCTCAGGGGCTGGAACAAGAGCTCACACACCCAGATCCTGGATCCACCATGGACCAGAAAGTCTGCACACTCCCAGAGAGCAGGTGGGCTGTGTCAAAAGCAACAGCATCTGTGTTTTCCTTCCTCCAGTTTGACCTGGTGTGTGACAGGGCCGTCCTGAATGACGTCTCCCAGTCCATCTACATGGCTGGGCTTCTCGTAGGAGCCATGATCTTTGGGATGCTAAGTGACAGGTGAGGAAACACAGCTCCTTCCCAGAGACACTGCCCAGCACCCAGGGACAGCCCAGCTGAGCGTGCAGACTCTCCGTGCACTGAACAGGAACTGCTCGCTTCACAGGACTCAATCCCCTTGCCTCAGAAAAGGCATCTGGGGCCACCTGATAGGCCTGTAAATGTCGGAGGGTTGAAAAGAGAGGCAAGTACAGCCTTGTGGAGGGGCTCTTCAGGAATCACAAGTTTAGCCCCTGCTGGTGTCACAGGCTTTGCCAGCATCATGATGGGTCAACATTAGAGACACTGATTTTTCTGCACATTATTTCTTGGGGTGCATAGAGGAGCTTTGTTCACATGGATGTCAAATCGCCTCTGGTTCTCAAATCACTTTGCATTCCTTCCTGGGCTCTTCCCTCTCCCTGTGTGGTCTCTCCAGATACTGACTGTGTCTTCCCTCTTCTTCCACAGGATAGGCAGGCGGCCAGTCCTTCTCATCTGCATCCTCATGCAGAGCGTGTTTGGCCTGGCAATTGCCTTTGTGCCCCATTTCTATGTGTACATGGCCTTCAGGTGTGTCGTGGCAGCGGCGGTGTCAGGAATTATGATCACTGTTGCATCGCTGGGTGAGTGGGAGGCCCTTACTCTGAGGCAGCAGATTTAGCCTCACAAGACATAATAACCAAAGACAGCCCAAAGTGTTTTGGAAAAGGTGATCCTGAACCTTTGTTTTTGCTCTCAGCTACAGAATGGGTTGGTGTCTCCTATCGGCCAAAGGCAGTGCTGATTGCTCACACGGCTTTTGCCATCGGGCAGATGATGGTTGCCGGCTTGAGTTATGGAATTCGCAACTGGAGGCTGCTGGAAATTGCAGGATCTGCTCCTATGTTTGCCCTTTTCTTCTACATCTGGTAAGCGGGAGCAGGGCAGAGCTTCTGGAAGACACAACAGTGATGTGAGGGGTGTGAGTGAGGAGGCAACAGCAGTGCAGGACCAGNATTCTCCCTCTGTGGACCTTTGTTCCTTTCTCACTTTCCCTCATTCCTCCCTCCCTCCTCCCTCCTTTCCTACCTCCCAGCTCCAGCATTTTCTCACAAGTACCTTCCTCTCAGCTAGAACAGAGGAGAAAGTCCAGCCTCTGGCATTTGCAAAGGCTCCTTGGTGTCCCTGGAGCACCAAGTCCATTCCAGAAAAACCTTCTCTGGAGGTTTCAGCAGCTACATCCCTTCCCATTCCTATGCTGGTCCTCCTTTACCAGAAAAAACACTGCCCCCCTCCTCTTTCCACCGTGTCCTGCCTTTTCTGCCAGAGAAGAAAGCTGATACAGCTCTCACCCCCAGGTCCCACTGTAAACAAAACTTGCCAAGCAGGAGGCTCCCTCAGGGATGTTTGGGCTGGAGGGGAATCCTGTAGATCCCAGCACCCAGGAGATGTGCACCAGGATGCAGACGTGTGCTGAGCACCTCGTATGCCTTTCCCACCACTGATTTATGTTCTAAGTGCTCACCATGAAGGCCTCAAGCCCTTGTGAGAGGTTCTCTGCTCTCAGGGGCTGGAACAAGAGCTCACACACCCAGATCCTGGATCCACCATGGACCAGAAAGTCTGCGCACCCCCAGAGAGCAGGTGGGCTGTGTCAAAAGCAACAGCATCTGTGTTTTCCTTCCTCCAGTTTGACCTGGTATGTGATAGAGCGATCCTGGATGACATCTCCCAGTCTGTCTCCATGGCTGGGCTTCTCGTAGGAGCCATGATCTTTGGGATGCTAAGTGACAGGTGAGGAAACACAGCTCCTTCCCAGAGACACTGCCCAGCACCCAGGGACAGCCCAGCTGAGCGTGCAGACTCTCCGTGCACTGAACAGGAACTGCTCGCTTCACAGGACTCAATCCCCTTGCCTCAGAAAAGGCATCTGGGGCCACCTGATAGGCCTGTAAATGTCGGAGGGTTGAAAAGAGAGGCAAGTACAGCCTTGTGGAGGGGCTCTTCAGGAATCACAAGTTTAGCCCCTGCTGGTGTCACAGGCTTTGCCAGCATCATGATGGGTCAACATTAGAGACACTGATTTTTCTGCACATTATTTCTCGGGGTGTATAGAGGAGCATTGTTCACATGGATGTCAAATCGCCTCTGGTTCTCAAATCACTTTGCATTCCTTCCTGGGCTCTTCCCTCTCCCTGTGTGGTCTCTCCAGATACTGACTGTGTCTTCCCTCTTCTTCCACAGGATAGGCAGGCGGCCAGTCCTTCTCATCTGCATCCTCATGCAGAGCGTGTTTGGCCTGGCAATTGCCTTTGTGCCCCATTTCTATGTGTACATGGCCTTCAGGTGTGTCGTGGCAGCGGCGGTGTCAGGAATTATGATCACTGTTGCATCGCTGGGTGAGTGGGAGGCCCTTACTCTGAGGCAGCAGATTTAGCCTCACAAGACATAATAACCAAAGACAGCCCAAAGTGTTTTGGAAAAGGTGATCCTGAACCTTTGTTTTTGCTCTCAGCTACAGAATGGGTTGGTGTCTCCTATCGGCCAAAGGCAGTGCTGATTGCTCACACGGCTTTTGCCATCGGGCAGATGATGGTTGCCGGCTTGAGTTATGGAATTCGCAACTGGAGGCTGCTGGAAATTGCAGGATCTGCTCCTATGTTTGCCCTTTTCTTCTACATCTGGTAAGCGGGAGCAGGGCAGAGCTTCTGGAAGACACAACAGTGATGTGAGGGGTGTGAGTGAGGAGGCAACAGCAGTGCAGGACCAGGCTGCATCTTTCCCTCTGACATGCAGGTGCTGGAGGAGCTGCTGCAGAGCTCAGCACATCTCCCTGGGGCACTGGACTGCTGAGAGCAGCAGCTCTTTTGCTTCAGGTCTCCAAATTTGGAGCCTAAATGGAGGGTACTTAGACCCATTGACCCCATGGACCATTCACTATAGAGCTGGATCCTTGTGGGTCCCTTCCAATGCAGAATATTCTGTGGTTCTGTGATCTGATTCTGTGGTGGCCACGGCTTGCTGGACGTGGTCCCAGAGAAAGGGGCTGTGGGGAACTCAGCAGGCCACAGCAGCGTGTCCTGGTCTCCCCTCCTGGCAGGGTGCTCCCAGAGTCAGCTCGCTGGCTGGTGACCAAAGGCAGAATCGAGGAAGCCAAGAAGGTCCTGCAGAAGGCGGCAGCCACCAACAAGCGCAGCCTCCCGCCAGGGCTCCTGGAGCAGGTACTGGGGGGGTTCTTGTCCTCAGACACTGCCCTGGGCCTTGCAGCAGCCCCTGGAGCTCAGCTCACCCCAGAAACATCTCTCCATTCCCACTGGGGATGGCTTGGGCATGGACTGTGGGCAACTCCAGCTCCAGCTCAGTTACACAGGGACAAGGTCAGGGAAGAGGCCCAGCTTCTGCTGAGGCTCAGCCTGGAGCTTTCTGGAGTCCACCTGCAGATATGGGAAGGACTGAAATGCTTCCCTGACTTTTGTCCTGTGACGATTCCAGGAGTGTGACAGATGAACACAAGGTCTCTGTTTAGTCTGTGCGTTTCCACACAGAAAGGCCTGAAGGGGAGTTCCCTCCTTGCCCACCCCAAAGTTCCTACACTGGGGAAATGTTCTTCCCCAGGAGCTTCTCTGTCACCACCCGCCCTGTGCTGGGCACCCAGAGCACAGGGGCAGGAGCCCAGCCCCACTGGGTTTCCCTCCCTCCCACAGCACTGGGTGTCACAGGCCTGTCCCACCAAGGCTTTCCATGGTCTGCAGGTGGAAAAGGAGCTGGCCATGGGTTTCCTTTTCTTGCTTTGACTCTTGGAATTTCTGTGTTTTGAAGTTGAAGCCTGAGCAAGAAGTCAAGTCTGGAAGTTTCCTGGATCTCTTTCGGGAGAAGAACCTGCGGAAGGTGACTTTAATCATGTCAGGTGTCTGGTAAGACCTTCCCTTGTCCCCTCTTTCAAAACTTCTAGATGAAAGATAAGAAGTTGATTGTTGACAAGAACTCTAAATTCACCTAATGTGATTTTATATGTCATCATAGAGATGTGTATGTGTTTATCTGCTATCATTTTATCTCCCCATACTCGACCAGATTTACCTTGTCTGGGCATGGGAAGAAGATGATTATCCATCATGCTGTGGGTTTTGTTAGAAAGGCTTGAGTAATTCCAGCTTTGGCAATACCTGGGCCTTGGAGTAGTTTTGTGCCCAGAAGCTTTGGGTTCAGTCTAGACGTTGCTGACCATATGGGGATCCATTCTGCTATATCTTCTGCAACTATGGCCCACAGAACTGTCACAGGTGGTGACTAGAACCAAAATAGAGATTGTTCGGAGTTAAAATAAGTTGCTTGTGTTCTGACTTTTCTAATTTTTGACGATAAACCCCCATAAAACCATCTGGTAACACGTTCTATTCTGCTTTACTTGAATTTCAGGTTTGCAGACAGCATTGTCTACTACGGGCTGAGTCTCAACGTGACAGACTTTGGTCTGGACATCTATCTGACACAGCTGGCCTTTGGGGCAGTGGAGCTTCCAGCTCGAATTTCCTGCATTTTCCTGCTGGAGTGGTTTGGGAGGAAGAAAGTGCAGGGCATTCTCCTGCTGCTGGCTGGCCTGATGTGTCTCATCCTCACTGGCATCCCTGAAGGTGAACCTTCCCAACCTGGCAGCAGAGCTGAGCAGAGCCCTGCTCATCCCTACCCTTGTTCAGACCCATCCTCCCATGCTGGCAGACCCACACTCACTCCCACGGGCCCAGCTGCCTCCAGTGCCACAGCCCAGGCTGCTTCTTCCCCATCAGGCTGGCTTCCTCTCACCTTGGATGCCTTCTCCCTCAGGGCTGTGCCTGGTTCTTCCACAGCTCCTGGCCCTCAGCAGGCAGTGTCCATTAGACACCACCACCCACTAGACACCACCAGCTCCTGGCAGAAAGGTGTAGCAGAAGAGGTGCTTTAAAAGACACCATGTCTCCCTTTTTTAGATGAAGAGAAAAAGCAAATGCCCACTCCCCCTCATCTGTTTGTGCCCCAGTCCATACCCCACCCCTGCTGCTGTGCCAGTGCTGTGAGTGAGGCTGAGGAAAACACTGGGGTTTCCCGATGCTTTCAAGTTCAGGGATGTGGCATTTCCAACCAAGCACTCCCCAAACCCCTGTGGTGGCTCAGCAGCTCACTTCAGCTGCAGAGCTAGAAAATGCTCAAGGCCTCAGGAGAAATCTGGGTTCTCTTTGCCAGAGGGTATTTTCCAGGTAAGCCTATGCTGGGGATAATTTCCAATGGGTGAGGTGGTAGGTTTGCTTAGCAAGTCCACCAGAAAGGGCTGTTCCAAGGAATCCCACTGCAGAGAGTTCTGGTCCCAAAGGAACCATCCCCCTGGAGGTTACAGTGGTTGTCTCTCCTCCTCCCCTCAGACCA
>VZRS01006355.1:12923-156960 GCA_013398055.1 Ifrita kowaldi | reverse complement strand
ACAAGAGCATGTAGTGACAGGAAGGAGGATTGGTTTCAAATTGAAAGAAATTTTAGAGTAGGTATTAGGAAGAATTCCTTTGCTGTGAGTGTGGTGAGACACTGGAACAGGTTGCCCAGAGATGTTGTGGATGTCCCATCCCTAGAAGTGTTTAATGCCAGATTCGGATGGGGCTCTGAGCAACCTGGTCTAGTGAAAGATGTCCCTGTTGAAAGTGTGGGAAGTTGGAACGAAATTATCTTTTAACATCCCTTCCAACCCAGGCTGTTCTAGGATTCTGTGGTTCGGTTTTGGGCCCTTTGTGATGCGAAAGACAGTGAGGTCCTGGAGCATGACAAAAGAGCAGCACAGCTGATGAAGGATCTGAAGCACAAGTCCTATGAGGAGTGGCTGAGGGAGCTGGAGTTTTTCAGTCTGGAGGAAAGGAGGCTTGAGGGAGACCTTATTGTTCTCTTCAATTGCTGGAAAGGAGGGTGTGGCAAGATGGGGGTTGGCCTCTTTTGCCAGGTAACAAGTGACTGGACAAGAGGAAATGGCCTTAAACTGTGCCAGTTTATCTTAGCTGTTAGGAAGGTTTTTTTCATGGAAAGGTTTGTAAAGCATTGGAGCAGGCTGCTCAGGAAAGTGGTGGAGTCACCATCTGTGGAACTGTTGGAAAACCATGTGGATGTGGTTTAATATCTGTCTGGATTTCTGTCTTGTGAATGTGTGTACACAAAGAGGCAGTTTGTTGGGATAGTATCCAGTGGAGTGCATAAAACACCTCAGGCTTGAATGCAGAACCCAGAATGCCTAGCCTCCTGCTGTGGTGTTTTCTGGCTGGGGGTGCTCTAGCTGTTGCCCTTCCGTGCTTCCCAGTGTCCTCACACAGAGACCCGCTGAGCTGATACCACCTCTGGGTTTTTCACTCAATCCTACTCTCTCATGGCTCAGCACTTGCTGGCAGTCAGGGTATACTGACCAGTGCAAATTGCTTCCCGAGCACTTGCATGGAAGAGAAGCAATGGCCTCGTTGTTCATAACAGTGCCGTGGTTGAAGATCTCAAATATGGCAGGGGATACACATTTCTTGTGTTGGTGGCTACTGGACAAAGGTGATTTGCCTCTTTGGTCCATTGCTCAGTGTTCTGTCAGTAAGTCACTCAGTATTGGTGTAGGTACAGATGTATGAGATGTATGTACAAAACCAAAAGTCAGCTCTGGGAGTGAATCATGAGGAATTCTTCCCTTTACCTGGGAAGCAGCTGAAGGAATATGCTGAGGGCCAGCTCCAGGGCAAGATGAGCAAGTTACCAGAACAATGTGGGTTCAACTAGTTCGGATGCTATGATGGTTAGAGGAGGACAGTGAATACTTGGCTGCTCACCTTGACTGTCACTGGGAATTTTGCAGTCTGGTCGTGTCCAGTTGTTTCTGTTTCTCCAGCTCAGAGCAGGAATATGACTCCTTACGTCTATCATGGATTGCTGGAATGCCTAATAAAAGCTTAATTGCCTTTCATGCAAGATCTCAAAAGGCTAAGGATTGTGATTTTTTGTGATGCAGTTCTAAGTCTAGTAACTCTTTCATGAAGGAAGGGGACTGTGTGTATGATACGCTACAAAAGGGAAGCTACATTGGGAACTAAGGATCAGAAGATGATTTAGTAAGATTGTGAAATAGCACAGCCAGAAGCAGTTAATACCCATAAGCCAGGCTGTGACTGGTGATCTGAAAGGTTAGAAGGGAGCTTGTTTTGCCCTTCCCATCTGAAATTATAAAATTTTCATATGAGTCATAATATAGCCCACAGAATGAAATCCTAATGCTTATGCAAGTTCTTTGCTTCAGGGATTTTTAGGAAGTGTGTGCATACATGTATGTTTATGTAAATCAAGTCACATTTCACTCACTGTGGATAAATGAATTATGCTAATACATAGTTTTGTGTTTTATAGAGCACAGCTTGCTGATGATGAAAGAACAGTTGCTGTTAGAGACTATGAATCCATATATACAATTTCTGGAAGCAGTTCACCTTCAGATATTTTACCAGTGCTGTACCTTTCCTCTGAATCGCCACCAAAATATGAAGAAAAAGCATCAATTACAAATAATGAATATTCACCATCTTCTTCTTCATCTTTTTCATCTATTTCCTTAGCCACATCTGACACCAGCTCGTAAAGGACTGACAGTTCACTTAATTTTTAATTAAAATGTACACAGAGATTTACAATTTTTGAATTTATTTACATTTTGTAATAAAAGCAATAATGTTGGCTGTGTCTAATTTTTCATCAGGAAGAATAAAGTACATGGATTTTAAGAAATACTAGATGATGCTGGGCCTCTGCTAAAGTAGTCCGAAGGGAGTTCACTGCAAGAACATTAAACGCTCATCTTGTTCTATTACAGCTTCAGTTTCTATTTATGGCTGTTCTTTTTATTATGAAGTCACTAAGTAGAAACCAACTTTCTCGATTATTTTAATTAAATATGTTTGGAGCTTCAAAAAAATAAATAATTAGGAAGTGTTTTTATTTCTATTTTTGCATGTGGAAAATACTCGTTTGCAAACTTATTGCCTTAACAAGTACTCTGAGAGCATAGGGATGTTAAGATTGGTACCAAAGATGCCGTGAAGAGCTTCAGTGGGTTACCTTTTTGTCTGCCTGGTAACAAACACTCCATATTTAGACTATCTCTGGTCCTTATGTAAGTATAATCCCCATGAAAATCAGTTTTAGCTGCAGTTAAGAGCCTGAGGGGAGCCCCGAGGATAGTTAATAGGCTAACAGTTTAACTGTGGTAATGACTGGTTTCAGGGGGATTATTCTGCTGTTTTATGTCATCATTCGTGGATTATACAGGAAGTGCTTATTGTGTGAGAGTGAGCACCACAAAGCAATAGTATCTTCGAGGTGCAGACATTACTTATCAGCAGATGCAGGAGAGGCAGTTTCATGGAAACACATGCAACCGATGTTTTTAACTGACACAGCCCTTGACAGACCCCTCAGAAATACAGCCCTCACCTCTGCCGTCCTGCTGCAGCCCCAGGGTACTGGTAGTGCCCTGCCTTAAGGTTCTAGTTCTATTTTGTGTTTGTTTGCACCTGTTCCCAAACTGAAGGATTAGCTTGTAGTAGGTAAAGATAATTAGGAGGAACTGAGTTGCTGCTGATCTTTGACATTACATGACTTGCTCTGAATGCTGTTCGGGAAAAATAGACCTGATTCCGTGCCCAGAAATAGAAGTGGCAGAGCTACTCTGGGCTTGGTTCAGCCTGGTGAGCTTGCCAGCATTAAAACTTTTTACAAGAGATCACTGTCTTGTTCAGCTGAGTCTCTGAACACCTGTGTGCTTTGGGACCTCAGTTACAACTCACCTTGTCATCTACCATGCTGAATTTCAGAGAACTTGGCTGTAACAGAATGCCAAACTATGAATTAAGAACTTGAATTCCCTCCTGTGCCTGGGGAAAGGTGAGTGTCTTGTGTCACCTTTCTATGAATGTGCCTCTCACCTGCTGAGAGGTTTAGAGATGTTCAGGAGCTCCTGCATTTGCCGTTTATTTTCAGTTCCGTGTCGTTCCCTCAGTCATGCTAGGACAGCTCTTTGTGCAGCCACACAAAAACAAACCAGCCAGCGAGGGAGGTATATTTAGCCAGCAATAGAGCTGAGGGGCTTATGCATGCAGAGTAATGAGCAAACACGGCACAGAGGGGGATTTAGTATGTGGGAGCTGATTAAACTGGCATGACTCAGCCATGGGAAATGTCTGTATGAAGAAAGGGAATCCACAAAAGCCAGTAGGCATTTTGTCCTCCTTTCTCTCAAACATTTTTCACCTACTGAGTTTTTCAAGGATGTTGGTCCTTGTATGCAATCTGCAGTATAAACTATAGTTTGCCATGTTTGTGATTATTTTTTTTAGCTTTTGCTGCTACTGTTTAATCAGTGGAGCCCACTGCCGTGCATGATTCATACATACAAAGCTTTGCACGTGTCTAAGGAGCCTGTTTCTCTCTCAATCTATCCTTCTATTACGACAAGAACAGAAGCTGGGGTATTTTACCTGAAAGATCCCTTGCAACAAAGGCCCATATTAGCTTTATGCTGTTGTCTGGAACACTCATTTTGTGAAAAGGCTAAATATCAAAAAGTGTTTAAACAAATCTGGAAATATTTCACCATCTTAAAAAAAAAAAAAAAAGCAGTTGCATTTGGTGGCAAACTGCAAAAGTATTAACCTTTTCTGCTGCCTGCAGAAAACACAAATCAAGCAGAATATGTTGACTCATCTGAGTCCTCTGTAACAGAGACATAATCTTGTTTTCCTTTAAGGTTATTGTGTTTCGATCTACTACTGTAGAGTCTTCAGTGTGGATCACTTTACTTCTAAAAAAGCAGTCTTCACAGAAACTGTGGTTCAGAAAGTTGCTGACCTGACTTCAGACTCAGCACCTGAGTTTCCTGGTACCCCTGAAAGCAAGGATTGAAAACAGAATTTCTCTCAGTATAATTTTGCAAAGATGCTTAGGAAATAGATCAGTTTACAGCTGTATTAGCATCTTATATTTTTGACTTAGAAAATCATTACTTGCGAACTCAGTGGGTGTGCTGGGTGCATCTCCATAAACTGCTCAGCACTGAAGGAGTTAACATAGCCGGTGCAACAGTATTTGCCTAGTGTGTTGTTGAATCTGTGGCAGCAAGGTCAGAAAAGGTGAGTAAGAGGCTAGCAGGTCTGCCTTCACCACTGAAGGCTACCACTGGGTGAATGGCATTAGAAGGAGGAATTTTTGATGTGGGGAGTAGGAGTGAAATGTCTGTATTAGAAAGGAAGCAACACCTTGTAAAACTATAAAAGTAGCTTAAAATAATACAGAATAGCATTTTTATTGAGGAAGTGAGATACTTTACTGTCGCACTAATGGTGCTATAACCCGCTTTCTGCCCTGAGGTTAGCTTAAGTGTTTGACATACAAATGCTAGGGAGCAAATCAAGTTAGTTACTGATTCACACGTACTTAAACGGGCAAAGTGGGAGGTAAGGGTTGCCTGCCCTCTGTAAGTGAAGTTAAGGTCTCTCTTCCTTGCTGCCTGCATTGACATTGCTCTGCTTCTAACTGCAACACTGCAATCCTTTGGATATGAGAGGGATTGACAAAATATAAGTGAATGCCTTTTCTCTAGGAAAAGTCTTTCTTCCTGCATTACCAGCTGCTAAAAAAATGAACAGTTAACCCATCTGAAAAACTGAGATTGCACAGGTTTTTGCAACGTTGCTGTGTTCTTGGGATAGCACTTGCTGGATTGCACCCACCCCATCCTTGCCCTTTGTGGTTTGTGTTGCTGTATCCATTTATCCCTTTTCCATTCTGTCTTCAGAGTCATAACTTGTAGGGCCAATACCTCCACATTTCTGCAGTGAACATGCCAGACTTCATCTATATCAGTGCTCCTCCCTCTATCACACGTGCATGCATCTGAACAATTAGGTATGGAAATACCTTCATTCTGGTGTGCCTGCTCGCAAGACAACATTCCCTGGAGCATATAAAGCCGCCTTGCTGGTAAATGCAGTTGTGGGCAGCTGGCTGAACCTGCTCCTCACAATTTATTTATGCTTTGAGGCTGGCAGTGCCATAGTTCAGGGGTGAAAGACCCACTCACAGTGGTTCTTCATGTACTGCTCTTACATACGTAATTCATGTTTTCCACTAAAGATGTCATGTGCAGTTACCTTTCTCTAGGAAAAGTCCCACTAAGTCAAATCATTGGCTCCTTAATCTCCATACAATTGAATATTTCATTATGGAGTGATGATTTGTATTTATTCATTTTAAAGTTAATCAATGTGCAATACCATGTGTTGTGCAGCTTCTTTTGTGTGTTCTTTGACTAAGTCCCTGCTTATGTTACTGGCTTGTAAGAAAATAAAACCTTACTACAACAGGCTGATAATGTGAAAAACTGTGTAAAAATAGGTAACATGAGGAGAGGAAAAAAGGTTTAAGTGATGGCCTGTCAGTGTTCACTAGGATGACTTTTGAAGCAGATTGGAGAACTGGGGGGGTGCAGAGCACCTGCTTCCAGCAGCAAGCACTGCAGGGAAAGTCTGCAATGGTAATAGAAAATTAGGTGGAGGAACAGAAAGCGAAGTGGTACTTGTGTTCAAGAGTAAGGTCTGAAGCAGATGAGAACAAAACTCTAGTGAGATCTGAAAACAGCACTCATTCTGAAAAATCTCACTTTGACTAATTTTCCTTGGTTTCACAAAACTCTTTTGCTTAGGAGTCATACCAGCTAAAAGGGATGTATTTAGTAAATCAGCATTTTTAAGTGAGTCCCCAGAAAATATATTTATTGGCTAAGAAAAACACTGGTCTTAAAAAAATCAGTGCAATCCAGTAATCTCTTAAGACCTTGACGGCTGCCTGACTGCAGCATTGCCACTCTCTGGGCAAATAATTGGAGAAATATGGGGAGGCATAGAGGAAACTGTCTTACAAAAAGGGAACAGTTTACAGGGAAAGGAGTAATTTTAATGCAGATCCTAGCACACCAAATGGATAGTGTTTTCCATCCTGTTTTACAAGTTCAAGTGACATATAGCTTTGGAAAGAAAAAAAGAAGCCAATGTTCTCCAGCTCCACTGTGCACTTGCTCAACAATCATGAAGTCATGTCCTGGACCAGAGGCAAAGAGACAACCATGGGATGACACAACACCCAACTTGGAAAATTCTGATTCCAGAGAGGTTCTAAGGACTATTCCATAGGACTGAGGAAGTGCTCCAGCATGATCCCGTTGCAAACAGCAGTTGCAGAGTTCTTGAATGAATGAAAGGAGCAAGATGACACTACGTCTGTATAAACTATTAGCTAGACAGCTCTTATAGTATAGTGCTGCTTTTAAAAGGATATTGGAAAGCCTGAAAGATTCAGCAGTGGCAAGAATGATTCATGGTATGGAAAAACCTGACTTGTAAAGAGCAGTAACAGTTCATTCCATTAAGTTTAACAAACATAAGGTTGAAGGTGACTTAGACTTTGGCTATAATTACCAGTACCAGGACGGTTTATCTAGTATTTCAGCACTTTCTAGTTTAGTTGTCATCATACAAAACCACTGCATTGCAAGACTGATCTCTTTGCTTAGGAGGTGCAGAGAATTCTGACCAGACTTAGTGTTGTGGGATAGGCTGATCTTGAGTGAATTTGTCAGAAAATTTGTTGACACCCTGGGTAATAGAAGCGACTTAATAATGCTGAGTTTGGAAACTTCACAGCTGTTTTTTTTAAGGATTCCAGCGCTAATATTCTTCAAGGTCTATGTGCTAAAAATTGAGAAAGATATCTGCAATTGCATTCAGCATCAGTTCTGAAGGTGCCAAATTTGGTGAGTAGCCCTTTCCAGAAGAGAGCTGTTGTCACACTGTGTTTGCACAGTAGACTAAAGGCACTTTTACTGACTTTGAAGAAGCAGTCTGAAAGATGAATTTCCTAGTTCTAGAGCTATTTTTAATCTTATTAATCTCAGGATAAGCTTGCTCCCCCAGAGCTGCTGGTAGCAGGAAATAGCATTATGTGTTCTACTGCCTGAGTAGTAATCAATGTCCTGTGTGTAGTACCCTGCCATGCTAGTCAAAGCAGAGTAGTTGGAGATTTTTCCTCCTTAAGGAATTATACAAAGACATTCTACCAGAATGCTCCAACAGCAATTACTTTAGTCCGAAACTGTTAGGAAACAGAAAATCGCAGAACTCAACAATCTATCTGTTTAATATATGAGACATAAGTTCAGCAGAACAATTCATTGTGATATGAAGAAATATGCTGGGTACTTCTGAGTACAGGGTAAGATTCCTCACTCTGTCAAGCTTAGCATTACAGGAGATGCTTTCTCATTCCTACAGTGGTGTGCTGTTCAGGGTATTTGGGCATTATTCTGTATAAACCTTAAAGAAGGTGTGGAAATCCCACAAGAAAAAATGTCCACAATTAAGGGGAAATTACAGGGTAATTATGCTACCTTCAACCAGCTGGAAAGCTTTGGCTGGCCTGAAATAACATTTCTCCCACAGCCAGCAGCTCTCCCAGGCTGTTCAGCACTCGCCATCCTGTTGCCGCTTACCTTCCTGCTCGCCTAGTGGTTGTCCCAGAAAGATGTCAGAAAGACTACTTTGATATTTTTTACGCCATGAACTGCAAAATGAGCTGCAACAGAGGTCCAGGCACGACTATATATGTCACGCTTCAGAGCATGGAAAAGCATTCCTACCAATGGCTGTGTGGAATTTTCCTGCAGAAAATGGAGCAGGAAGTGGAGAGCAAGGATCTCCTTACTGCTGTTGGCTAAACATGTGCTGTCCATATGTTGGATGCATCAGCTAGCTGGGGCCAAGGAAAAGCTGTGATAGCTCCAGCTTGCTTTTTCTTCTATCCAGAATGGGCACAGTATCATGAGTGCTAAATTAAAGAAGAAGAAACACAAAGAAACAGGCAGCCATGCAGGGCTGAAGCCGTTTCGGAAGTGGTGGCGGTAATTCAAGAAATCTTTAGTGATGGCTTCAGGCTTCACTTCCCAGACCTTTATTCTTCCAAGCAAAGTTTATTCTTTCACATGATGGACTCTGTTAACCATACACATGCAGAGTTCTTGTATAACTAACCTGAACCTTCGGCTTTAAATGCTCTGCCAAGTCCTTTGCAAGCTTCCTTTCTCTTGAGGGAGAAGATACATTATACTCAGTAATGGAGCAAAACAACAACAATGTAGAAGATTTCTCCTTGAATGTCTTTTCTGTCACTCCTTGTCAGCCAAACAGATCTGATGCCCTGGTGTCAGATGGGGATAAAGCTGGCACCACCCTGCTCTTTTCAGGTGTGTTTTTGGGACTGGTGGGGATCACTTTCACTGTGATGGGATGGATAAAATACGACGGCATTACTCACCTGGAGTGGACTCAGTTACTAGGGCCTATTCTGCTGTCTGTTGGGGTAACTTTTATTCTCATTGCTGTTTGTAAATTTAACATGCTTACGTGCAAGCCCTGTAAAGAAAGAGAGGAAAATACGTCGGAACTTGACCAGGCTGCAAGCGGACAGTCCTTTGTCTTCACTGGCATTAACCAGCCCATAACTTTCCATGGTGCTACAGTGGTGCAGTACATCCCTCCACCGTACCCGTCCCAGGAAGGCGCTGCTGTGAGTCCTGGCTACCTTCACCCAGTGCTCAGCTGCTGTGGTGCTGTTCCTCCCAGCACCTCGCCAGTTCCCAGCCCGGGTTCTCCTCACTTCTGCCCTGCCTACGCCCTGGATAACCTGGCTTTTGCTGGAGATGAGATCTACACTACTTATCCTGCAGAGAATACCAGGAATCAGAGGTACGTCTTCTGAAATGCCTTAGTGTGTTTGGACACAGGCTTCTGAAAATTTTAAGTTCTATATGTGGTTTCATAGGAAGGTACAGCTAGTTCAGGGTATTATCCTTCCTCAGACTTTTTTTTGTCTTTGTTAGGAATTTTTCTTGAGTGAGGAAACATACTTTTCCTGGGAAGTGTTTTTATACAATTTAAATTCACTGATAAATGCCTTTCAATTTTCAGTCAGCTAAATGTCTTGTTACTTTTTAAGATATATATGCTATATATGTTTGTAGAGGTTTTTTTATGCCTATCTTACCACCTTTAGGTTATTGTGTGTACAGCCAGAGGCTTCCACTCAAATTATAACACATGAGTCAGCACACAAACAGCATTTCTGCAACAATGCAAGAATCAGTCTGGTACCAGATGCTCTCCCTCCTGAATATGCCTGGTCACAACATGCTCCTCTCCCACTGTAACAACCTTCCAGCCCTTCCTCTTTTCATAGTTTTGAGGCGTAAACAAGATCGCTGATGTTGCACAGCAGTTTGTAGCTGCTCAAATTGTACACAAAATAATTTTATATAGTTCTTTCCTCTAAGGAAAAATATTGTAATTATAAGAATTACTCATAATTATATCCTTTCTACAGCACAAGTCACGGTTAGTTCATTTATCAAAGTCTGTTTGAAAACCTGCCGACTGACCCATTGTCCTCAGCAATATGGGTGACAGGCATAGGCAGGGTGAAGACAAAGGTCACTTCCTGACACTTTTAAACTTCATTAAAAAAACCACAGGAAACAGCTGAATCTCAGTAAAACTTCATCTCATAGCATTTTCTCAAGAAGCCAGGGAGTACTTTGCCCACATAAGGCTGGCAAGATGAAGCACTGAAATTAGTTGCATGCTCTGTGTTTGGTAAATTCTTTTTGCATCTGCTCCTCTTCCTCTTTTCAGGTCAGAAAACACTTCTGATGAGCCAGAAGGACTGCTGGAAGACTATGCCTGTAATAACCTGTCCCCTCCACGTTATGAGGAAATATACCCTCTGTCTTTATAAAATCTTCACGGACAACAGACAACAATCCTAAGAGATGCCAACAAGAATCCCAAGAAAATCTTTTCTTTAAACACTTGTGTGATAAGACGATGTGAGCAAGATCTTCATATTGACACACAGTTCAGTATCACTGAAGATATTTAACTGATTCCTTCCTTCTTCTCTGTCAAAGTTCATTAGTTCTTTGTGATGCAGCTTAATAGCAGAGCTATTAATTATTTGATAGCAAAACTATTAATAGCAAAACTATTAAACTGAAGGATCTAAATCCATATCAGGATTCCCCAACAAGAAGCTTGCTTTTCAGCACGTCTGAAACAGGTGTGAACTGTGAATGCACAAGATGTTTGTGGAAGATCATGATTGCTCCTGGACATTCAGCATCTTTAGAAAACACTTGATTTTTTCTTGATGTATTTTCATTCTTAACTGCTTGGGAAACTTCAAAAGTGCTCAAGTGTCTGATCCATGAAAGCGTGCATTATATCTTAAGTTTGTCTGCTTCTTTAGACTAGCTTACTCGTTAATAAGTCCAGTCTACATGTTAGACTTCCTCTGCTTGGTTTACCTGTACAACCCAGTCCTGTTCCACAACCCTGTCCTGTAGACATGTTTTGGAGCATCCTGCTTGAGCCAGAGCATCTCAGAACAGAGAAAACAAATAGTGACTTCTGCCCACTTCTACATAGTTCTCTAAGAGATCCTGCATGCATCAAATTCAGTTCCCTTCCCTGCCTGATGGGAGGCAAAGCACGTTCTCCCACCTGGAGTCTAACAAATACTAGGTTAATGTCACTAAAGAAAATGGCATCTTTCTGAAGCCTTGGCAGAGGTGTGTGGTCCTACCACTGTCAAGGGCTTTGACAACCACAGCTGCTGCACCCACCCTCTGTGGGAGGGCTGTGATGGAACACCTCTGAGGTCCTTTCTTATTTGAATGTGGGTCTTAGGCACACAACCCAGGCTGCAGGTTGCCCCCAGTGTATCTAGACAGCTGTGGGCTGTAGTGAATGTTCTTGCTCAAGTTCAGGTTGGTTCCATATACTGAATCCACAACAACTTGAGATTAGCTCATTTGATTAGAGAATGCTGTTGCTGAACACCAAGACTGTGGGTTTGATCCCTATATGGGCCATTCACTTAAGATGTGGACTTGATGATCCTTGTGGGCCCCTTTCAATGAACAATATTCTGTGATTCTGTGAAATGTATTTACAGCTGTGTTTAACAAAGGATGAGGTGTATTAGCTCCAAAATTTTGCAATCCAGAATGAAGATCCAAGAAAGCTTTCCTTGGGAGCTTTTTAAACCTCAGAGCAGTGACAATGCTATGAGTCCCTACATTTTTATTTTATTTTTCCACATATATTTCAGGTTCTGCTTTTGAATGTGCCTAGAAGTGCATCAGAGCTGGACAAGCCAGTATTTCCTTATGATGGTCCCATGTCTTTGTTCAAGACAAATTAGGAGGAAACGTCCAAAATGAATGTGTCCTCTAACAGAAGGCAGGTTTCAGCAGTCCCTCCCCCACCAGGTTCAGAAAGAAATTTCTTAGAGGAAAGTGAAAAAAACCTGTTTATTTAACAAGCAAAGTGCATGCAGGAACAGAATGAATAATGTTAGATAAGGAACCTCTGTTGTGGAGAAAAACCTGGTAAATTCAGAGTCCTTTCTGTACCTGTGGCTCTGCTCTCTCCAGAGGTGGGGTGCTGCATGGGCCCCTCCGGGCTGCGGTGTGGGGCCTCCTGGTGGTGATGTTCCGGACCAGAGCTGAATAGTTCCAGGAGAAAAAAGAAGAAGCCACAGCCCCAGGAAAACTCCTTGCTTCAGCTAACAAACAGGAAACTAGCTAAAAAGCAAGAGAATGCACCTCTCTGCCCTGCTGCAGGGCTGAGAGCTGAGGAGAGAGCGAGCGAGTTATCTGTGTTGTTGAATACAGGCCTCCTTCTCCCCTCTCTCTCAGATCTGCCTTAAAAGCATGGCCTGATGATAGGGAATACAGTATCATACAGTCACCCCAGGACACCCCATTAGGTTTGCCTATCTCCCTCAGAGGGCTCAAACCAAAAGCTGATCTCAGCTCTCACCTGCTGGAGTGGGCACCACACGAAACGCTCCAGAGGGCAATGGTCACTGTCCAAAGTAACCAGACGGTGCACTGCTGGTGTGCCTGCAGGTCAGTCTTCTGGCCTGGCGCAGCACAGCTCAAACCCAGTGTCCATTATGGAAGGCATCAACTTTCTCTTACTTGTGAACACAGCTGTCTTGGCTCTTGCCAGATTCTGTCCATTTGTGATTGATCCCCTACCTGGGGGCTGGAGAAGCTTGGCATCTGAGCACAGACAGTTGCACCCCGACCTGATGTACCTGACAGCTGGAAGTCTCGGAGTTTCTTTGCAGCTCCTCTAGCAATTAGGAGACATAGCTCTGGATGGAGATGTGCATTCAGAACATTGTCCAGCTGCATGGACCTGCAGGTGCACACCTCCCTGTCCTGTATACTTAGAAGTTGCCAAGAAATAAAGCATTTGTGGGGAGCACAAAACAACCACTCTGCTCCACAGTGATGGACAAGACATTGACAGAGGTCATTTTTGGGACACATCATTTAAACAGACTCAAAGCTGGATTAGCAACTGCAGCAGCAGCTACTGAACAGTGACTGCAAACTTTGTGTGAGGTTTTTCTTGTTAGAGAAATATGGGACACACTGTTTTTCAGCAGCGATGGCCTGGTGTTAGCAGGTAGTTGGAGAAGGGGAGGCACGTGTAGTTGAAGGAGGAGAGGCATGCTGTGTTCTGCGTGATCTCTATGGGATTGAGTGAGAGAACAGAAGTTCTAAAAATAAATGCAAGTTTCTCTTATGGAAGTGTCTTTCTCCTTTTCTGGAATTTACACAGAGGTGAACTCATCCTCCCTCCACAGCAGGAAACTGGAAGGTCCCAAATCCCCAGTTAGTTCCACATGGACAGAGCCCTGCACTTAGCACTTAGTTCTGCTGACTCCAGCAAGCACTGCAGTAGCACAGGGGTCAGGCTTGATGGATCCAATTGCAGGACTAGGGTCAAAATTTCTGCCCAGTCACCCTCCCCCACAACAAGAAAATTCAGTCAGACACCACAGATTTTTCCTGCTGCTCTTCCCTCCTCCCTCCCCCCACCCCCCCAGCATAAATTTCATGAGGTAATCATATCTTTATTTTTATTACATCAAATCATACGGAGTAAATATAAGAAAACCCAGAAGGTTGCACTGTGGACTCCATATTGATTTGAAGTTTACTTCTAGGAACACTATATTCATTGAAAAGAATTGAAAGAGCCCTGGGTTTCTCTTTAAAGAGAAGATTGAATATTAAGTTTAAATAGCAACATATTGAAATGATGTTGACCCATCAGATGAATTCTGTCTGAATTCTGTGGGAGTCTTTTCATGCTCAACAGATATTTGAGAAACTCCAGGGTGATGACATTTCCCTGCTGTACTGACTGCTGATCATCAATTTTAAGAACAGAGACGAGTTCTATACAGGCTTTTTCTTCCTTCTCTTCCTTCCTACCTTCTACTTTCATCCTATTTTTTTTTTTCTGTTTTAACAGTCTTTTTAACTTAAGGGTTTGGGGGTTTGTTGAGGGGTATGTGTGTTTTCTTTGTATGGATTTTGGGGCTGGGTTTTTTTCTTTTTTACTGGGATGTAACCATCATATGAATTCACTTCTTAGCATTAAGAATTCTTTCTGTCCTATGATGAGTGAAAGAACAAACCTTTTTGGCCGACTCTTCAACCGAGGTGAACTGTCACAGCCTTAGATTATACTGGTGTAACTCCACAAAGCACTTGGAAGGCTGTATTTGAGATTTTGCTCAATCCACTTTGAATTTAAGCTGGTGCTCTTTAAGCAAAATTGCATTCTTCCACATTGCCTGCAATGCTAATGCAGACCTGCAGAATACTGGGGTTTTAATAGTTTAAGGTGTCTTGCATTCTAATCATAGTGAATGCAAGACACCTTAATGTCATATGTATTTTCAGCTATGTAACCCTGCATGCATTCTTGGGATTTTTACTAATATAACTCTATTTATAAGATTTTGATCATAAACTGGTTAACATATGAAATCAGTAGAGCCGTGTCTATTGATATGAAACTGAGCATGATCTATTCATTTCAGTAAAAACTCTGCACAGAGCTTTTCTAAGATCAAGGAGCTATTTCCAGATACTGAATGCCACATGCTACAGCGTGCGAATTTCTTCTCAGATTAAATCCAAAATCTGCTTTTTAACGCCGGCGCTGCCGTGTCTGCGAGTAAGTACGGGAGTACACCGGGCACGGTCCTGTTTGCTGTGCTTTAGCAGCACTTTCCCACAGCAGCCGAATTTCACCAGCTGTTCCCATTCCTGACACGGGTGCTCCCGCGCGAGTGATGCTCCCCAGCGCAGACCACGCACGGGCGGGGGCGCTGAAACCCTTCGAAGAGCTATTTTTAAACTGAATTGGGATTTAGAAAATCTGGGTCTCCGGGAAAAAAAATAAACCTGTAAGTAGGGCTCGTTCCCCTCCTGAGAGCTCTAGTGACGCACACGGCAGGCCCTCAGCGCGGCAGCCCCTCCCCGCGGGGAGGATGCTGCAGCCTGCATCCCGCGTGGAGCCCAAGCCCCCGGTGCCGCGGGGCCCTGTCCCAGCTGGACCGCGGCCGAGGGGCTGCCTCCGGGCGGAGCGGTGAGTGCCCGGCTGTCTCGCCGCGCCGGCAGCGCCAGAGGGCGCCGGGGCCGCCNCCGCCGGTCCCCTGCTCTGCTCACCCGCCCGAGTTAAAACCGCATGGGTTTAAGGAGATCTGTTCCCCCACTGACGCACGGGTGTCAGAATTGCAGAGCCGACCCTTTGTAAGCGGCCCCGCGTTGTGAGACACCCGGCGTTTGAGCCCGGACAGCCCAAGCTTTTGTCCTTTGCTACGAATTCTAAAGATGAAAAGTATCCTGTGCTCTCTCACAACCGAGGGTTGGCTTATACAAGAAAAAAGTACTCGTGGTGAAAGACCCAGTGAAATCGTCAAAGAGCAAGGTACCCGTTCCCTCTCTCACAGCAGGAGTGGAGACGTCTGAAAGGACTGCATAGTGCTCTCACATGCACCCTCGTCTCCTCCTCCTCACCGCTGTGACCTAATGGGACAGGCTTCTGTCTGCATGAAGGAGCAGGGGGGAGTCCAAGGGTCATTTGCGAAGAACTAGGGCACGCTGTTTGTATACAGCACCTACGATAATCTGTGCCTGCTGCAAGTATCGTTATTGGGTCCACTTTAGCTGTCAGGGTGAATAGACATCAACAGGACGTGCTGAACATCGCCGTTGCTGCTCCATCCCCAATGTGAATCAGTGTGTCTGTCAGAGAAGCGTACAGCAGAGCCAGGTGGGATCTCATGGGCTGTGCCTGCATTATCTGAGCAGTGCTGCTCAGCGGGAGCGGATCTGAAAGGGATACAGCAGGTGCAGAGAGCCCAGTGTCCACATGCACTGCATGTTGGAGAGGTTTTATCAGACTTACTCCTGTGGACTGGATGCTGATTAGCAGTTGAAATACACCTTGTTCTCCTATGGTGTGTTTTTTGGTAGAGCTTCATCCAATAGAAATTATTCATCGCACACCTCTGATGTGATGAAAAGCCTCACAGAGCAGGTGGGGAGTGTAGGGAGTCTCTTCAAAAGCACCTGATTTAGAGACACTTGTTGCCCTTCAGACGTGGGATGACTTGCAGCAGCTGCAGGAGTTGCATGTCGTACAGCAGAGAGGCTTCTCTCAGCTTCCTGACTGCAGTGAGCTCGTGGGAGAGCCTTTCCCAGCACTGATGGAGGTTGAGAGATCTCACAGTATAGTGTCGACACCTCCAAAGGTACATGTAGTCTAATTTTGATATGTAGCAGGCTTGTGCCTTCCTGAACAATAATTGCAAAGTGATGAAGAAGTTTTCCCACAGGGAACAGGAAAAATTACTCTCTAGCTCTCGTGGCCTTGTACCTCATTCCTTATGTGATAACAGCACAGGGTCAAGGGTAAATCAGTAATGGCATGATTGTTTGTATCTGTGTCGTGTGTGGCATCTCTAATGAGCAATTGATTATATCTACACACGCTATTTAGCAAACACCATGGGACATGCTCTAGCAGAGTAGCTGTTGTACTTCTTTTATAAAATCCTAGGATGAGGTTATTGCTCTCCTATTTGGGTTATATTGTGTCAGATTTCATTTTGTTTATTTGTTTATTTTTGCAGATGAATCATCACTCTATATGTAAGATGCTGTGCTTGCTTCTTAGCGAAGAGGGCATGCTATTTAACAGCCCTGGGTAGATGACCTGATAATTTCATGTTTTGCATAACTGCAGCGTCCGCTTTACTTACAGTTCAGCGAGTCTGCTCAAGAGCTGAGCTCTAAGGTAAAGCTTCATGCTCTGTCAGCTGAAGACATACCTAAAGAAATACAGAACAATAAAGCAGTCCAAATACATGACTTCCAACACAAACTGACAAACAATCGAAACCAAAACAAAGAGGTATACATTTTAAACTTCTAACCATGAAACTGGTGGTAGCTTCCATGTCCTGGAAGCTGCTGGCATTGCTTGGGGTACCCTTCTTGTTTTTCTGCTGCTCTGCAACCCAAACCCAGCCAGAAACAGTCAACATTGGCATTCAAGGCAGCATTGACTTGTCACATCGCCTTTTGTCTCCAGGCACCTGCCAAGCATCCCTGTGGTCAGCTGAAAGAGCTTTGCCTCACACAGAGGCCTGGCAAAAGCTGGCAGTTTGAGAAGGCTGTGATTTGCACCTCTTTGCTATTTTTGTTTGTCACAATTTGTTTTTCACCATTTAACAGGCCACCTTCTGCATTTATGTAGAGCAGGACAGCAGTTACCACAGCACAGACATCATGAAAACAGTTTCATTATCTTTTTCAAAATACACATGCATTACATAACCATTCAGCCTGACTCTGCTTATACCCTCTTAAGGGGGGGAAGAAAATAAACTAAGACTTCAGCAAAAATTAATCTCTTCTGAACTGTAGAAGTGCTGCAGGATTTTTTTGCCACAAAACAGAATTTCCCTGCAAAATCTTTCACCAAAATGTACAGAAAGAGACACATTATTGCGAATATACATATATAATCCATCAATACAGTGGTCTTATTAATCTTGATAAAATATTAAGAGAAAATAAGTATTATTTTCACTGTATCAGTTCAAATAAGGCATTATTATTATTACTGTTATCATTATTATTATTATATTCCACTTCCCCACATTTTGCCTTCAAATCAGAGGTACTTGAGTGTTTTGCAACGTGCCAACACTGCACTATTGCAGAGTTTTCTATGTTGTTTTGGTCTTTTGCAGACAGACAGGTGATTTCTCCTCCTGCCCTCCACACTGACAGGACAGGGACTGATCAGCACACCTACAGACAGCACTGTGTTGCCACAGAAGCAAACATAGACACACATGAGCCCAGCACACACAAGCACACAGTAGAATGACTTGTTTAAAATCACCTTCTGTAGGGCTGTGTCAGTGGGAACTGGACTAATGTGCCAGTTGATGAGAGGCTGCAGCACTGGGAGCATCAAAGTGGAAAAGATTTGCACGGCTCCTGCTGTGGTAGGCAACTGCACAAGCCCTTTCATAAATTGTTCAAGCCCCATGTTAGAATTAGTTAGGATTTGGCCTTGCTTTTAATGGAAGGTAGGAAAAACTCGAGAAAGAAAGACTCAACATGGCAAAAAAGAGAAAACCAGGTAATAGGGGAAAAAAATAAACTCCTTTTACACATTATGGTACCTGTTTTAATGCCTTTGACTTCTCAGTCCATGCTCTGTGTGTTGCTGTTGACCGTTAATGAAAATCAAGTAACAAATGTGTTAATCTTTAATGTTTACTTAGCCATACAGACCAAGAGGTGGTGACCCACAGGGTAGCATTACTGAGATGGTTCTTTTTACATTGCATGTTCAAGTATTTTATGTTGCCTTCCTGTTATTTTCACAAAAAACAACCTCTCCTCCATCTGTTTAGGAAAAAAAAATATCCAAATGAGCTGGAAAACTATGTTCCTGCTTCCAAACAAGTAGTGAAACCTTAATGTGAATAAACATGCCATCATAATCAAAGCCATGTTTGTGATCTAACTGGATAATAATTCACTTGTAATATCATCAGAACAGAATGAGCATCAGCGTAAGTATTGTTGGTGCAGGTGTAACTTAATGAATTCAGGCTCATTTTATCTGGCACTTAGTTGCTTATATTGGTGTTGGGAGCATTAGGTCCCCCAATTTTTCATAACAAGCAACACCATTAAACTGTCACAGAGCAACATAAATCAGAGATTTTCCTTAGACCCCATAAAACAACTAACAAAAATGTTATGGTTGCCAGATTCATCGTGTGCTTTTATACATCCAGAAAACAGAACTGACTATAACCCTTTCCCTCTGGCTATTATTTATGCTATTGTTTCAATAGTGTATGAAAATCTGTGTGAAAATAGAAGATAAGTAGGCTAGCCTGAAGAACTCCCTGTCAAAGGCACAGAGGTGACAGCAGGTTCCTGAACACAGCACAGGATCTCTGCTTGTATCTTCTCTGCTGCACTGGACACATATTTTAGTCAAGTTAAATACATAAGCAATGAGGTCAGAAGAAAGTGTGTGATTGCAGAGTCGTGTCACGAGCCCATTTAGAACATCTTGGGTTGTGTGATTGCATGTAATTGGTAATCACATGTGGACATGCCTAAAATGCTCACATCTTGATTTAGCCTATTGACACAGGTCTGTATTAAGTCACTGAAGGCTGAAAAGCAAGAGCGGAAATACTAGGAAAAAGTATCCATTGGTATTTTTCAGAAGTTGATGTTATTGTTTGTTGTTCATTGTCAGAGGATAAATTATGTTCATTGTTCATTTAATTGGAGTCACAATACATTTTATAATAGTAATATATATAAAATATTTCATAAATTCTATCTTGCAGTTGAATTTTCCATCTTTTATTTACTGACGAGACACCTAATCCTAATTTGACACCCTTCAACAGCAGAATATTATGTTACCCAGCTCTCTTTCCTCTGACCATGGTGAGAGTAAATTTTGCCTGACCTGCCACGGAAAACTGAGAAATCCATCTATTCCAAAAGTGACAAATTACACACTGCTTTTTGTGTTCATACATGAGTATGTTTTTTCAGCCCTCTATAGAAACTTCCAAGATGCCCATTATCTGCAAAATTGTAATAAATTCAGTCATGGTTCCATAGGTGCAACCAATTAAAATAATGTTACTTGCCCACAGTTACACCAGGCTGGCCCAATACATCTGAAAAATAATTACCTTCGTATCATGTATTTGTTGTCATTTGCCAGCCAGCTATAGGACCTGAAGAATATGATGAATGCTTCAAGCCGGTTTTAATCAAATAGCTGCCAGAAAATGCCCAAAACAGAAATCTTCCCTGCTTTTATAAACACTTTTTAATTAAAGTATGAATAAACTGCATATTTGAATTTTCACCAACACAACTGTTTCCCCCAGGAAATCACAGTTAAAAGCTGAAGTGAATGTTCCTTTAGAAAGTGCTCTTTGTTTATAGAAATAGTCTTAGCAGTTAATGGTTGGCAAGGCTTCAAACTTGGAATTACATTACATTGGTAATTTTAACTTTGTCATCTTAAATAGATCCAGTTTGGATGTATGAATGCAGGCAAAGTAGGACAGCCCTCAAAGAACTGCCTTTAAGCGGGCTTTATTCTATCCCATGAAGCTTTGTAATTCCTTCTGTTATTATTAATAGCTGTTAAGTGCTGACAGCATGCTTGGCACTGAATGAAACGCAGCAGCAGACATGGTTCTTGTTAAGGGTGGCCCTCGGGAGGTCATTTACTGTGTGTAACAACAACAACAACTTTATTGGAGTAGTAACCCGCTAACACAGCTGCAGCCTGGGTATCAGGAGGTGTCGCTGTTTAGACGAAATAGTGGTGTGTACATACATGCTGATATGACTCCTTTTACATGTTAATTTTTTCACAGCTAACAAGGCTGTCAGCTGAGCAGATAAGACTTTCGGAGGTAGCCAAAGAAAAGCTATGGCCCGGAATGCCGTTTTGCAGATTTTCCTCCCTCAGCCAGGGGGTGTGCAAACTACAGGGACAGACGAAGCACTTAGGAGCATGGCAGGTTCTGGATGCACTGGGATGGAAGGACAATCCTCTGCTGCTAGAGTTTGTGGCAGGTTCAACCACAGGTTTAAAGGAAACAGCAGAAAAGGACAGGCAAGAATTTCAGGCAGAGGGAGCTTGAAGGTGCCTTATGTAGATGGCTTTCTTTTGAACCAGGCACTGTTGAAAAATAGTGTTGAGGGAATGGTGTGGAAGACGGCTGCAGACCCTGACTCCTAGACAGAGGGCTTCTGAATCCCTGGATCCTCCTAGAGAGAAAACAATTTCTGCTCTTCTTCTGCAGGTAAAGCTGGCATGTCCAGCAGGCACCATCTGTCTACAGTCACAGAGACAATGCCTGATTCCTGACCTTCAAGGTCCTATCAGATGCCATTGGCCAGTTTTAGCTAAGCCGAGATGAGAGCTCTATTGCATCATCACCTGTAGAGGGTAGAAGAGAGGGAGGAGAGGCAGTGGCACCAAACCTCGCCAAGTTCCCACTCCAATATGTGCGTGAGCCAGGAGCTTTGCAAGGGACCTGGTCAGGTGCCTGTGAAGTACCCAAAGCAGAGGAAAATGTGACTGACTCCTCTCCAAAGGTGACTGACCCCCCAGCAATGTCATTGCTGACCCCCCCTGTCCCCCACCAATGTGAGTAGTGCTCACATCCACCAGAGGTTCTGATCTGACACATTAATGCCACTGAGGCAGGGTTGGCCATCCTCTGCTGTCCTCTCCTTTGGATCTGCACTAATACTTCGTACCAGTGTCCAGGTGGTACTCTTGATGTTGCAGCTGGACTCATGTTTGTGTCGTCTTCCCCAGGGCTCTGCTCTGTTACTCCAGCCATGGCCACAAACAACCTTACATCAAGCAAGGCTGGCTGGGGGTTTCTGACCTGCAAGCAAGAGGGGTAAAGCTCCACATAAATAGATGCTGCACCATGCAGAAGGTAAGTTACCCCTAGGTGTACATATGCTGGTCAGTGATAATGGCAGGAGAAACAAGGTCAAATAGTTCTCTCAAAACTGTTTATCTTAGTTTCATTTTAACTGCCTGGCTGTCGGGTTTCCTGTTGCACAAAACCTTCCTGCCTCCTTCAACATCACCCACTCTTGAACAAATACTAACAGGCCTCCTCCCCTCTTTGCTGTCTGCCTCCTAACACTAATTTTAGATGCGTCTGCTTTTTGAGTACCTCTGCTAAAAGCAGCAAAACTGTCAGAAAATGCTCAACAACACTGTAAAAACACATAATTCTGAGATGTTATAGCTGAGTACTCAAAAAAATATTAATTCAAAAGTCATCAGTCACTTCTGGCCATTTGGGCTATTTAATATATTATTTAAATGGATATTTTTAACTTCCTGAGGAATAGCCTTGATTTCCATACTCTCATATGCAGTGTTCTCAATGTTGTTAAAATATGCTTTTCTGTAAAGCCACTGATTCTGTTGCATTAACACTTGAATTTGCAAAGGCTGTTTGCTGCACAGTGTTTAGAGGAGTTATACCCATTTCACCACGACGTACTTTTAAAAAGAACATTGGAGGGGTGGTGCAGGGGGAATGTCTGCAGGAACTGCATAGTGACTGTGCAAAATGAGCTGGTTTCCGTATTATTCCTCTGCTGGGACCATGCTCTCAAACCTCACATAAGAGCAAAGTCATGACAGGGTGATTTGCAGATAGGCACCGGGAGGTAGACATTTTGCAATGCATCAGAGGGATCTGAGATCATAAATATCCTGTCCCGGTTGCTGGGCTCTGTAACTGCATTGCAAGAGGGAGAAGTTCCAGCAAGGCTAGACCTAGTTGCCTCAGGTACTGGAAATCGTGCAGAGGGAGCAGCATGGAGGGCCGAACAGACTGTTTGACAAGCTAAGTAAATATTCAAACAGTTCACCCATGATGCTACAGCCGGACTATGAAGACTGTCACAGAGTTTTTTGGCTGTGCTGCATTGTGTTGCAGTGTCTATGAAACAGACCTCCCCCCAGCTTTTTGCACCAATGTGGTGCTGATATAATCTTAGTCTAAGAAAAGATAGAAGATACAAAATGCTTGTCAATCCAAAAGTGTTGCATTTTCCAGAAGATTTTGATTGTGACAGCAGAAATAATATATCTGTTACAAGATAGTGAATAGGAAGCATTTCACAGAAGGGACTGTTCTCTATATTAAAATAAGTATTTACATAGCCCTGGTTTCTCCTTTACTTTCAAATAAAAGTCTAAACCAAAAAACTTGTGGATACAGAAGATGTCTTCCTCACCCTCACTGTTTACTACCATTTACTGTGTTTAAGATACTATTTTTCTTTAAGACCAAGGCCATTCCCAGTCTCCCTCCTCAATAACTCATTCACTTGACATGTCACCTCTCGCTGCTCCTCATTTCCTTCTGAACTTCAGCACAGAACATGCTTGGTTCAATTGTTTTTCAAACATTAACTCCCCCACCATCACACAAAAAAGAGCAACTTTGTTTATCTACCATAATAGCAGTCTCTTTATTTTCCTGTTGTGTAGGTAAATCAACCAGCATTTCACTTTTCCAATGCCATTGCAGATAAGATAGTCATACAGGCATTTTTGAGCAGGCTTTGAGAAGAATTAAACATAGTTGCAAAGCATCCTAATGAAGGCACAAAATAGGCCTGGCAATCTTCATAGTACTTAATACGTCATCTTCTTCCTATCTCTTAAACCCAATAATCTGCAAACCACCACTATATTGGAGCATTATATCTGCTGTAACTTATGTCAACTTGGATCACAACTTGGATCCCCCCTCTTTCTTAAACAATGTTTGGCAGCCAACCAAGTGTGGAAATTAGACTGTTTTACATTAGCCAGAAGTATATTTAAATCATTCTTACTAAATGATTTACTGTGGATTACAAATTCTTATATGGTATTTTAAGTTAATGATTAGGCAAAGTAATATACCACTAAAATGATTGGGTGCATATGTATTTAGCTTCCATGATTCTAAATTTCTCTTTGGTTTGGAAGACTTCTCTGCACTTATTTTTCCCAGCTGCAGGGAGAAAAAAAAAAACAAGGAGAAAGGAGTAGAAGACTCCAACATTTCTGCCTGTCTTCCCAAACTATTGATTAAGTCAAGAGGGTTTTTCTCCCTACAGAAGGGTCAGGTCATGAGGAAACACAGTAAGTTGATTAGTGCTCTTCAGACAGATATTGGCAGGTGTCAGTATTGCGCAGCATTTCCTTGCCCTACTGCGTCCCAGTGAGAGGAGGAAAAGCTGGATGGAGAAGGATTAAGACTTTACAGCAAATGAAAAAGTGAATGAGCCATCTGTAAAGACAAGATATTGTGGTAGAATATGTAAACTGTCTCACAGGGAAAACAGAACAGGACAAAACAAAGCAAACAAAAACACTGACAACAAAACAAACAAAAAAACAAACAAAAAGCCAAACAAAACTGTACTCATTCTCCATGCACCGACATTTCTGTGGAGTTCTAAAAACTGTAGGGGTCGTATGACACTGGAGAAAAAGGGATTTGCTGACTCTGTCTAGCAAGTGGACTTTGAAACCCAAGTGAAAGAAAGGTAGAACACACCAATAAAACATGGGCTGTTACACCAGATGCTCACAGGTGACTGGAATTCTTAAAAAGAAGCAGTGGCATACAAGAAATTATTTGTTTAATTTATTGCTGGGGGCCAGGATCCTGCAAGTGCTGAAAGATAACAAGCAACTTTGCATTTACAACATACATGAAATAAGGAAGACAATTCTCTCTGCTGCAGAGGTAATAAAAATAAAGGAAACCATTCACCAGTGCAAAGTTACTTGCGTGTACTTGTGTGCAAATCAGGACTTGTGGCCCTCACCCTCTGGTCTGTTGCATGCAAACTGCTGCCCAGTTGGTTTCACTGGGGCTGTGCATGGCTGCAGTGATTCATTCACATGAGCCTTGGTCTTGGCATAACAAAACCAGGCCAAATATGCACTGCATACTCATTTTGGCATCAATCACATCTTTCATCTGCAGCTTCAGATTGCTGACAAATAACAGACAGAATTACTGCAATATTTATTTAATTTATTAATGCCCTTAGGTCTTAAAAGCATGTAGGGAATTAAAAAAGAGTAAGTGCCAGATACGAAGAAGTGATCTGATATTCATTATTGACTTCTGCTTGGATTTCCCTAGACTCTCCTTGGGATTTCCAACACATTCTGTAACAGATCAGACTCCATACATTTCTCAGGGAAGTCTACCACAGGTCACACCACAAGGACGATTTCTGCTATCATGATTCTTCACTAAAAGTTTTTAAAGAAAGGCATCTCTCTCTCCTTGCACTAAACCCAAACATGTTAGGTCTTCTTCCTCAGTCAATGCCAACACTCAAGAGGTGACAGGAGGAGAGAAGCTGGGACAAGATTTCAGATCATCGGACAGGGCCAGTGCTATGTGTTGGCCCTAGGACAAAACTGAGAACCACTGCCAATCATAAATCATAGGCACAAAGTGTTTTGGTGGAGCGGTAGATTGAAATGTATGATGCTCAGGACAAGTGTCCAGAAAGAGGATTCAAGAGAAGTCTAATCCTGAAGCGAACAATGCAGGGATAACTGTAGCAATGTGAGCCTACTTGGGGGAAATAAAAATCGCAAATTCTCACCCCATAAAATCATGAGACTGCAACAAAATAAAGAATGAAAGCTGACAGAAACTAGGGGCAACACCCATCCATCTGGACTGAAATCTAAATTCAGCCTGAATTGTCCAGGTTTCCTCTACAGTGCATGTACACCTAATAAGAGGAATAAGAAGAAGGCCGAAGCAATTACAAGAAGGGAACACAGAAGGGGCTCACGAAGAATGCTAGGGACAGGGGAGCACCTGAAATCCTATCTGGCCTTTCACTGTTTAAGCACCTGATGTATATATCTGTAGGAAGCTGTCTTCACCTGCATAGGCAATATGGCCGAATATCTCCATTGGGTCATATTGTACATACACGGAGTATGAGTTTACCTCAGATGAAGAAAATATTACCATTACCTATATAGTAAAAAATAAAAATCTAAAAAACCAGATTACAGCATTTTCTCTGGAAGTAGGAAGGATGGCTTCATTTCCTTAGCACAGTGACTGGTGGCTCAAACCTACATCTGCTTTATCCACAAAAGCACAGATATTCCATATTCTAGTTACGTGGAGTGAAGAGTGTAGGTTAACACAGTGAGTAAGCACTGCTCAACCCTTATAAATAGCATCACTTGGAAATCGTGGGAGTTCTGCCACTTTGAGTCCTCTTCTGAGGAACTAAAACCAAAAGCATTAAATTAGAAGTATTAGCAGAACAGGAAGCAGGTACCAGAAGTATAACTGAATTCCTGAAAAAAAAGGACCCAGAGCTGTACTCGCCTTGCCCTGGCAGTGCAGCTCACCTTAAGAAGGGTGATGGCTTAGATATTCTCAGGACAAATGGGAAACATAGATTTCATTTAAAATTTTTCAGCCTCTGAGACTGAGGACATTGAACTCGGGTGTTTCACTTCTGTCACACTGTTGCATATATAATGGGCTCCATCATTCAGTCCTGTATTTCAAGATGGCATCTGGCAACATACTTCATCCAAAACAAATTAGGTCCAAAGTTGGATCTTCCTGGTGTTTTCTAGATGAGCTTAGAATTCTCCTGTTCACATAGATGACATAGGAAAGTGCTGGTTGGGGACAAAACTGACAAGAACTTAGATTAATATTTCAGTGTGAAACTGAAGTCTCAGGATTCCATTCATCAGCCCTTGGGGAGGGAGAGGGGAAGGAGAAAGACTGGGTAGTAACCTTTAGCAAAATTATGCAATGCCACCCTTAAAGATGGCAAGTCCTCCTACATGTCCAGCAAAGCCTGGTATTGACTGGGACACTCGGGTTTCAGGACTTTTAACAAACTTATTAAGAGTGATGGTCTGAGGGCTTAGAGTAAAATGATTTATAGTAGGTGTGTACATTTCTAGAGATGTTACACAGCAGCCTAGTTGGAATTGTGTGGGACCCAGTGGGCATTCAGTTCTTTCTCAGCCCTCTCTAAATACTACTATATGCTACCCCAAGAGATGGCGTTAACTGTCCAGTGTTACACAACAGGACAGTGATGATAAGACAACTCTAAGCACTAGTGTGTGTTGCTTCTTCTTTCAAAAAAGGTGAAATCTGGGAAGTAAGTGTTTTGTATGTAATATTTCTGAGCTAGAAGAAAAACAATCTTCGCTAAACAGTCTCCTTATAAAGACCCAAAATGCGATCATAATGGAGTATTTTTTTCTTTCAGCTAAGACAGCAGGGTTGAGCCTTAAAGTATCTTTGTTAAACTAGTTAATAGATTATTGTCCAAAATAAACATATTTCAGTAAGTGCAAGACTGTTTTTTCCTCCCTCTTTCTGTCTTTTGTTCAACTCAGCTATTTATGATTCATTTCATGAGCCACTAGGTTTTCTCAGAAGGCACTAAAAAGGGCCAGAGCTATCAAACAGTTTTAGTGACTAGTGCCAACAAGGAACTGTTTTCCTCCTTGCTATAAAACAGGCACTGTCAATAGACTACAACCGGCAATAAACTATTAAAAAAGGAATTTATGATGGCTACTTATTATCCTCCTGAAATAATGTTGTTACAAGGCTGCCCTTTCCAGTCCTTCACACGGATCACATGGCAAGTGCTTAACAAAGGGAAAGGCCCACATCTGCAGGGACTGTCTGCAAAGAGCCCAGAAATTGCCCCATGTTATGTGGGCACACACACCACTCCAGGGTTTCAAAGCAGCAGAGAAATTGTCCCACACTGGACTTGGGCTTGTTACACACAAGCATTTGATTTAAGGTGGAGCCATAATTAGCTTATATGTAGAACATGTTGAATTGTTCTAATAGCTAAATATCAAATTATGAAGGAATGTCTATTATTGTTTAGTGAGGAATTGGTAAACCACAAGGACAAAATAAGAAATGGTGAAAGCTCAAATGCAATCAGATCTGCCTCTTATTTTAGATGTCTAAAACCCTTCCAGTTCTCGCTCTTTTCCCTTCCTCTCCAACCCCATAACAGGCTTTCTTCTTTGCTGAGGTGTCTGCCTCTGTTAAGTTGACATTTGACTATGACACTGATCTGTAATTGCTATAAATTGTGGTATACCACTTGTGTTAATAGATATGTCTTATCTTACTCCAGTTAATGAAATGTTTCCTTCAATAAATATTTTAGATAGACTGAAATTATACAGTTCAAACTTCAGTGTCATTTGGATTGACTTCTCCTGGTCTGGACCTTCATACAGTGTGCCCCTTGGATCCTCAGTATGTCAGTCTGGAGACGTACAGACTGCGGTCAAGGCTGAATGAACAGCCCTGAAAGGATGTCTCTTAATAACATGCAGCTCTCAGGAATGACAGAGAGGGTCCTAAAGGTGTATAGAAAGAAGAGGGGTGTGGTTTCAAGAGCTTGACAGAAAAGAAACATTTCTGTCTAGAGAAGGGAGAGCTAGGTTGAGCTGAGAAAAAGAACAAAAACTGAGGTGTGGTGAAATGGGATGGAAGGACACTGTCACTGAGCTTCGGATTAAAAAACAAAGCAAAACAAACAAAGCAGAAACAAAACCAAACCAAGTCAAACCAAAAAAAACCAACAAAACCCCACCCCCAAATACAAGAATACATTTGCAGCATTAAGATTTCTCAATATCCTAATCACTTGCAGTAGAGTTATCAAGGGTGGGGTTCTCTTCTTGTCCATGTCACTGCGAAAGAGTAGTTGCCTTATATGCTGTTTCTGAACAGTGCATCTGGTGGAGAGAGGATGTTATTTAATAGCATATATTATTCTGAGAACACAACACTTACTCTCAACCAGGGACTAATTTTAAATCCAGTTTTGTAAACTTTGTGAACATCGAACAAAGAATGTACACAACAGAAAATCATGAAATAGCATGTTTAGAGACCTCAGATGGAAAATAACCATTTCACTAAGAGAAATTTTTACAGATGCCATCTGTATGGTAAAAGCACTGGTGAGCAAGGGTTAAACTGCTGCTGGGACTATAACTCTGGGTCTACATTGTTTTCCCTCATTATTTCTCAGTGAAAAAGACAGTCCTGCCTGTGATTGTCTCTCACTGGCTTCTTGACTTCACAACTCAGTTATGATCACGTCTCTACAGTGAGAGGAGCAACAATTAAAATACCCAGTCCATGAGAAGCCATAAATTCCGTAAAAACACTGAAGTTGCTCACATCAATCTCCAAATGCTTGTTTACGTATAATATTATTATTGACATTAATATTAATATTTACTTTAAAATTATTATTATTACTAGTATTATTACAATTGTTATTATTATTATTATTATTATTAGAAGAAGAAGAAGAAGAAGAAGAAGAATTATTCACATTCTATTTCCACAGCACCTTCTGCCCCTTGCAACACTCCCATGGTCTGCAAGCACCCACCCAGAGAGCCAGGGCATGGAAGGGAAGCACAGCCTGCAGCTGGCTGCACAGAATATTCTCCCCTTCCCTGGGAGCCCCTGCAGTGAAATATGGTCATTAATCATTTTTTGACTCTTTTTATCAGCGTATGAAGTGAAACTATCACCTTTCACTTAGCCCTTAGAGGACTGCAGGAAAAAGACCTAAATCTTTAAAATCTACGGTATGGCAGCATTTTTTAAGTAATGGGCTTTGGAGGCAAGTAAAAAAGAAAAGTGTTTAAGTGTGCACGAACAGAGAGAACCATTTAATTAAAAGCATGAAAGAGGACTAAAGACTACATTCATTCCTGCTTTTTGGTAACATATGCCTATCCTATAATTGCCTGTAAATAGCCACTGCAAAAGCAACTCAGATTAGTGGGTTTCTGGATGAGGGATGGAAACTCTGACGAGTTCAGCTGTNGGCTAAAAGGGGGGCTGCGCGTAAGGGAAATTAAAAAAAAAAAAAGAAAGAAAAAAAAAAGAGCTATAGCAACTCTGGCTTGCAGAGATATTTTTCTAATTATCACCTTGGCAAGATACAGTTCCGTACCTCCAAAGCCAAGCTCTCCCTCACCAGCACGGATTTTGTGCTCTTGCAAATGTTCTCCACTTCCGTCCCTTCCTCTCTCTCTCCCTCCCGACTTTCCTCCCTCCCTTTCTCCCTCGCTTCCTCTCCGATCTTTCCACGGGTTTGTACAAATCACCCACAAAAATGCCCCCGGGTGTCGCTTCGTGGTGCTCGGAGCCGGCGGACGAAGGGGGCTGTACCACAGGTACCCGCTCCCACCGCTCGGCCACGGCCACTCCGTGGCACGGACAGCAAAAGCCGCTCTTTCTCGGCCGCCCCATGTCCTCCACACAGGCTTGAAACACCTTTTTTTTTCCTGTGTATAGGTAGCCCTCTGCCAAGCTCCTCGGTAAGACGCCGCGCATTTTAGGACAGAGCCGCAGAGCGGTCCGCGGGGAGAAAGGAGAGGGTCGGAGGAGGACAAGAAGCAGGGATGTGCCCACTGGGACCCCTGCGGATCCCCTCACAAGTCCGCTCACCCCAGAGGGGACATAGCTGAAGCCCGCAGAGGCAAGGTCCCCTCCAGCATCCGCCGCCGCAGAGTCCGGGTCAAGGCGGAGTGCGCCGGGCTGGGGGTCCCTTCCCCGGGAGCCACTGGCACCGGTGACCCGGAGGGGCTGGCGGAGCCGCCGGTAACGGCGCGTTGAGGATGCGAGCGGCTCCGCGGGGGGAGCGACAGCAAAGAGAGCTCCGTGAGCCCCTCGGGACGGCGGGGGGCTGCGAAGCGGCGGCGGTCTGATTTCTCAGCCGTTTTGTTAATAATAACGCTTTAATGCTTTGGTTACAGCACACTCGTCCTTCACGGTATCTTGCGCTGGGCTGATTTTGTGAGGGACTGAACCGCGAGACCAGGATTCACACAGAATAGTTATTATTGTCCACTCTGATGTATTAAACCACGCCAGGTTTAATGGCTACATCGACAACTCGTTTCAGGCACAAATACTGGGACGTCAAGCTGTCACAAATTCCATCCCCTTTCCTGACCTGCGTCCATGCGATTGCACTGGAACAACGGCGGAAGCTCGGGAAAATATTTGTTCCCGAAAATTCATCGCCCAGTCTTTCCCTTCGACTTCCGCCGGCCGCGTGTGAGCACCCGAGATCGGGGATCGCGGCACCGCCACCTCGGCTCCCCGCCGCCCGCTGGCACTGCTGCGTCTCCCATCGGCTCCCCGCCGGCAGTCTCCGAGCCGGAGAGCCGCGTCCTCGGTGTGAGCTTTCTCCGCTTCCTGAAAGGCACCGCAGGGGCTCTTCTGCTGTACATGCGGCACCGGGCAGACCGGAGAGCAGCGGGGCAGGGAAACTTCCTCTGTGACATCTGACCGCGAAAATTTGGGTTTGAGTTTTCCGTTACCTGTTGACTGGAATCACGCATATAGGGGAAGCTTTCGTATAATGCTGCTTTCGCTCACTGTAAATCCCACATGTTGCAGTCAAATTCTTACCAGCTGGGAGGGCCAGAGCAGTAAAACACAGCAATACTGTTTCATCATAAATCAAGTTTATGAACTGTAGTACAAGGTATATAACTCTGGAAGCTGAACTTTTTGGTGGTAAATGACTGTTGAAATATGCGTCTGTGACATTGCCAAATTTCCTTTTCCACCTAAAACTTGACACAAGTTAATTCTTATCGGCGCCTCTTGCTTAATTTGAGAGAAAACCACCTGGCATAGATTGCGCTAGACAAACAGAGAAAAAGAAAAAAAATTAAGTTAAAAGGTAAACCTCACAGTGTAGCATTTAGAATAGAACCCCCAGGTACTGATACAGCCTACGGTTCTGATCCGCATATTTGTAACCAGTTGTGTGCAGGAGCCTGACCGCAACAAACTGTCACGCAGTGGTAGTCAAAGAGTAAGTGACCTCGTTTTAAAAGGAAACGTAAAAATATCCATTCAAATTTCGTTTTTTTAAGGCCACTTTCCTCCCTCTCTATACTTGCAATAAGCACAACAAGGTTGGAAATACGCCCGCACAAGACAAATGCCATTCCAGTCTTATTTCCTCCTTGCTTTTAATTTCTTACTGATTTATTCTAGTGCTTCCTAGGAACAGAGTTGCTGAAGGAATAAACCCGTGGTGTCGTCTCATTTGTGCTCGGATGCTGGTTTGCAGTTTCTTGTTCCTCCCCTAAAATTCAGATTTCCAGCTACGCCGAAGTTCAATGTTTCTTGTTTGGGGTTTGATGGTGCACTAGGTAGGAATATCTGGAGAAGGGTAGTTTAGTGCATTATTTGCTGTCAGTGTTTTCATACCTATGCTTATGATTTCTAGTCATTTTTCGGAACGAAAACGATGACATTTAGCAAAACACCGATGATTGTTACCCTTATAATCACAACCACGAACATTGCACCAACTACCAATAAAATAAATCGATCCAGCAGCAGAGAACACAGCAGTACGGCAGCATAACAGAAGATTTGAGTAGACTTCTCTGACTCCCGGCAGTCAGAGTAAGGTCTCTATCAGGGCTCTTCAGCTTGTCAAAACTTGTCTAATCAAAGGAAGTGAAAGTGAGGAAGAAAAGAATTGCGATTTCACCGTGTAACTTTGGAGACGGGGGACGGGTTAGGGATCGAGTTTGCTCATGCCATGCCTGTGAGGCTGCAGCGGGCATTTGGGCTGGGAAATAACGCCGGTAAGCTGTTATTTTTTCTCCACAGAAATCACCCAAAAGATTGTCGTGAGAAACAGTTGTCAAGATTTTATCCCTGGGGGAAAGAAGAAAAGAAACCACACGCCACACACCCACACACTACTGCATATAAATAGCAACCTGTTAAGTGATGGGACTCCAGGGTTCTCGAAGAGGTGTCTCGTACATTTAAAACAATTTAGAGATACTTTAAAACTAAGTATTGTTTGGTTTAATAATTGTTCCATTTTCCCGTCCATAGATATCTGCAGCCGATATCAAGAAAGTACGGAGACGTGCTGCATCTGTCCCCGTGGGACCGGACTTGAATTTTGCTTTGTAATGTACTTATTTTAATGTTTCTGCTTTCGAACTTCCACTCACTGTTTTTGTGCAGCTGAAGAAAGAGACAACAACAAAAAATAACCCCGAGGATGCTCTTGCTAGCATTGCCCGTGTGTGATAAACTGTATTTCCCTCCAGACTTTGCTGTCCTGACTCTTGCGTGGGGCTGCGGCGTTGCCGGCGTGGAAGGCGTAGGCGAAGGCAGGGCAGAGGCAGCCTGCCCAGCGTGATGCTGCGCCTGCCTCGATTTGCGGGAAATGGGAGCACGAATGTGGGCAATTTACATGCTTACTTCTTTTGGAGCTCTGAAAACAGACTGTAATTTTATATATCCTTAACACGTTTTTATACATTTTTTTCGACAAGTATAGACTGTCTCTCTATGAAGACAGATTTAGATTAGCGCCTAAGAATGCATAAAATCCAGGATAAATGGAAAGAAAAACTGCTATCGTTTGTAAATTCGTCGTAACAGTGTAAAATAAGATCGGGAGTTTCAAATCCTCCTATTCACGTTATTTTTCGGTGTATTCTGAAGTCACCTAGGTTCCGTATGGTTGGGATTTTGCAAGGAAGTACCAAAATTTCCTTCTTCTTTTTTTTTTCTTTTTTCTTTTTTTTTCTTTTTTAGTGGGGGTGACCTCTAGCAGTGGAGTCTGCTCCGCTGGGATTAGATAAGTTACCGTTTTCCATCCTTGCTATTTTTCCAGTCACCCTTCAGACCAGTTTTGTACGATAATCCGTATTCTAGATTAGCCGGCAGTAGTACCACACCACCTAATCTACAACAGTTCCAAAAATGTATCTTGATTTATGCTTGCAAGCGGCGCTGCCACAGCAGTGGTGCTGCTGCTAAAGACCTCGTTTATGAAACACGCCCGCCGTGCCTCTCTCTTCTTCTGGAGGAATATAGCTCCATTTTCATTTCCGCTTCACAGACGAGAGATCATAACTTTGCTTTACTTCCCGAATGGAAAAGCAACGCATCTGCCTGTCTTTTTATTGTTCAACGCCTTAATCTATCGTGTAGACCATTAACACACAAATATAACCTTTTGTTTAGAAGTTTATCTTGTCCGATTAGGCCAGCAGAGTGCTGGCTGAGCCGACCCTAATGCGAGCCAGAAGAAGTAGACAGGACCAGGAGGGAGACAGAAGGAGACTAGGAATAGCTTTATTAGATAAATGTATTAATCTGGATCCCAGCTGTATCTGCAGTGTTTTCCAAGATTCCTTTCAGAAATCATTCTTGTCGGATGTGGGTTTCCCTAATTAATCACTCATGCCGTTGTATACATTACAGCTCAAGAGTGTAATTTTAGTCAGTTGTTTTGAAGAGCGTTACTGTTCCCATCTGATCTGCATTTGTCGATTAAGCGTACAAGAAACGTAACACTTGTAGATAGGAGTCCCGATACAGGCTCCCCGCGGNGCCTCTGAGGCCCCGGCCCGCCCGGGCCCGCCCCGCCGCGCCGCGGGTGCCCGGGGACGTCTCGCTTCATCTGTCACCAGCTCTGTTCGCCTGCCCAGCTGTCAAAACAGGGGGTGTCTTTTTCATTCCAGCTCACAAAGTACCAAAGGGGAAAAGGGCTTTAATGCCTGTGTTTGGACACAAGCAATTATCCCTAATTATTGTTTTTCTTTTGAGCCTGCCCGTCCTGCTGGAGAGCCAGCAGATGAGCATGCCCTAATCCTCCCCAGTCGGTTGATCTCAGTGGGTTTTGCGGGACAAACCGGGAGAGAAGGCTTCGTAGCTTTCATCTCGATGTGAGTTTTGAACTGATTGAAACTCATTGCGATGGAAGAATTAACCTCGGAGCCCAGGCTTTCAATGGCCCCTGATAAGAGATTATACGTGTTGATGGCAAGCTTTTCTTGGCAAAATGTTTTCAAAGGACTCGGAGCTGTTAAATCAAAGCCCTATTGAATTGCTGGTCGGCCCCGTAGAGCTCTCCCTCCTTCTTCATTCCCCGGTACTGTGTGTTGGTAATTACTGGCAGGGGTGGGAGAAGGAAAACAAAAAATCCCCTCGGAGGTACGCACACATGCGCACAAGGGTGATGAGCAACATCAGACAGAGAACCACGAGGAAGACACAGGAAAATTTCTAAATTCCATGGAGGTCAATTCCGTAAACAGTCAGGCCAGTGCAAAATTGATCCTTTTCTGCTGCAGTCTCTTGTCATATGTCTGCCCCTTCATTTAGTGAGGTTGCAATAGCATTCCAAGGAATCATGCTTCCATGTTATTTCCTCAACAATTCGTCCTCTTACATGTATGAAAAAGAATTAGGAAGTAGGAAAACCACAGAAAAGCTAGAAGCTATGAGGATCTTTCAGCCACAAGTATGTGTGGGTGTCAGAAAAGCTAGGTAGTATTTAAGAAAAGCAAAAATCATAATGAGATCTTTTTAAAGAAGAGATTCTTCAAGTTTGCTTCTTCTTCACCTGTCCAAAGTGTGTGTCCTGTACTCTGGAATTACACATATTGGTAAAGAATAACCATATTTATGAAATCTGGGTCATATTTTGTTAAATATTCTCCCTTCCACTGTCTCCAGAATGGGAACTTTGAAAAACCCTGCATGCAAAACTAAAAGTTGTCTGCTTCCACCATTCTCATGACTTACAGAATCTTTGTTTGATGCACCCTAGGTTTTGTAAATGAATGTGTGTTTGTTCAGAGGCAGTTCTGGGGTAATTGATGTGATTCTTACTTTAACCGTGGAAGACTGAGGTCTAATAGAAGAAAATCTTTGAGGAAATAGAGGAGATAAGCATTTGCCATTGGAAAGTCAATCTTACTTAAGATTGACTTAAAGCGCTCAAAGGTAAATACTGACAAGGCACTCACTGCAGGAGTGTTGAGCTGGAGAAAGAAATCTGCTGGCAGTCAAGGAGACATGTTTGGGTGGGCCAAATCTTGTTTATTTACCATGTAGGGCCATGAGACAGTGTTACTAAAACGATGTGCAGATTGGATGATGAGAAAAAGAAAACATTGATATCCGAGACCAGAAGCATATGAATAAAAGAATTTTAGGAGTGCTACTGACAGTAAAATATTACCTTCTCCAGTATGTTAGCCTGCAGTGGTAATGAAGAGGCAGTGAAAGTAGTGGCAATATGGAGATAGAGGAACACCTTGATGGATAAGATATCTGGAAACTGCCTTAGAGGGAAGAGATCAGCACGGCCAGGAGCTGGAGGCCTGCAAACGTAGACAACAACCTATGGAGGTATTACAGCCAGCTGCCTCATCTGATGCTCCAGCTGGAGGAGGAGGCCTAGGTTCTGTGCTATTCAAAGAGTGTGCTGCATGCTGGTAGTCATACTACCCACACTGGCAGTTTTTAAAGTTGACTGTTTATTGCATTTGCTTTTTCTCTCCAATAACACTCCATACATTTAGAGCTCTATTTAAAACCTTTTCTTGTGAGGGAATGTTTTTGAGTTTAGAATGCTCTACTGCATACTAGTACACCTTGTCTTCTCAGCTCCTGATCCAAGCTCTAGCCAAAGAAATTTACTGAAACCTCCATAACCTTGATCTCAGCCCTTTATAATGCCTGTCAGTGTTTGCCAGAACACAAACATACAATCCTTTTTTTTCTTTATTTAGAAGCTTAAGCTGTAATAGTTAAATATTATGATTAAACTGCAATTGCCTGTGCATAGGCAGTACAAATGGCAGAACAGTAATCTGTGCTTTTAATGTGGCAATAAATTGCCACAAAAATCCAAGTTTTTTTGAGTCCCCTTCAGCTTGTATTTTGTCATGGAAGTTTCTTGCCAGCAGATCTTTCAGTGGGAGTCTTGATAGTAATTGCAAAATAGGCTTTTAAGTGGAAAATTTGTAGGGTTTATTTGCTTGTTTGTTTGCTTTTGTCAAACAGCATCTCAACAACAACTGGAATTACAGAATGAAAATTTTGGCTTATTCACTTCTTACTGTTGACTGGGCCTGTGATTATTGTGGAGATTCTGGGAAGAATAATAACAGTTTTACTTGTTTTTGTTGTGGGACTGTTCTGCCAAGGGATCCTAGAGAGTTCATAGGCTGTGCACGATCTTAGAGAACCTATACATTGCAAAGAGTTTATTCTTATTTGGTGAAGTGCCTAAATCATCACTAAACCATTGCAAAGCTTGTTGGGAAGAATGTACTTGCAGAGTTTATACTCTTCACAGAAGCAAGCAAATGCAATGTGGATTTTACAGCAACTTCTTTCGGATGAAAGAAACATGTAATAGAAGAGAAGACAAACCTGTAATAGAATAGATAGAGTAGAGTAGCTGTATAAATATTTGGCAGCTCTGAAGAGACATCTGAGGCTAAGGCTGTTTCACTGCTACTTCAGCAATGCCTGCAAGTCCCAAATAGTTAAAAAGTTTGGCGCGTAAAATAGTGTGTGTCTAGCTTGTAAAGTTAAAGATTTGGTTTCAGCCCCAAAGACTTTAGAATTTATATACTCAGTGAAAAGCAGCACTTGGATCCAGCAAGCAGATGGTGGAAATGTGGTATAACAACAACACCCTTATTAGCAGCTGCAGCACCCCAGCTCACAGACCAACATCCCAGACGGATGTAGTCTCTGTCACCAAAGGAGAAAGACCGACAGCATCTAATACAATAACAGAGCTTCTGAGGTTCTTGGGATCAGGAAGGTGTTTGGGGTCGGTAGCGTACATAGTCTTGGCACATTGGAAGAATTTTGGCTCTAACAGCCTCTGACCAAGTGCTTGATACAAAAATAAGTAACTTTACCATTTGTAGTTCTCCATCCCATTCATGCCAGGACTTCCAGTGTCTCAGGTGTGACTCTCTGGCCTCAGCAAAAGAGTCCTTGTTCCCTAGAGCAAAGAGGCCATATTAATATTTTCTATTGAGATATTTCATGTACAAACCGCACATGTTGCAGGACCACTGCTGGTCACATAGACTGATTAACCAACCCAGAGAGAGGGTTGCTACAACTAGTTGCTCTATTCATACAGATTTGCCATCTAATCACATACAAATGGCTACACAGTACAGTCCCCTCCACTGCCTTTCTCTTTGCCATAGCTCAGTAAATGCTCCATTCTTCAAAGCAATATCTAGACCATTTAGAATTAAACTTCAGTTGTTGCTCAGCAGGAACAAAGAGGGGATCATATGTGAAAGTACTGTGTAGGTCAAATACCACCGTCCTTATTCTTCCTACATGCTACTTTCTTGTGAATATTTCTTCTGGTCTCTGTGATTGTTTCCAACACTTATTATCATTGAAGGACAAAAAATAGTGGGAATAGTTACCACATGCCCTGTGCCAAGTACTTAATATATGGTATTACAGAGAGAGAGAGCAATGTTTGTAGCTGGAATCCAGTTGCCAAGCATTAAATCATTTTTAGCTCAAAGTGAATCCTGATTTTCAACTTCCACTTGTTTTCTAATAATAAGGTTTTTTTTAAAGTAAAAGATAAATGTTATCCTTATTTAGCAAAAATTGACCTAGGTAAGGTAATTGTATTTCTGTATATCTTGATATAATGTAGCAGGATTTTGAAAAAAATTAGCCCAAGGAAATCTGCAAGCACTTAAAAGAAAAACCATTCTTTATGGCTTATGAGATCCAAAAGAAAAAAATATTCTAACTGTAGCAGGTGCCACAAACCACAGAGAAGAAACTACAAAGAATAATTATATGCAAATATATCAAGGGAAAGAAATGCTAGCTAGTAGAATTTAATGAAATAAAAACAATAGAAAGGTAAGTTAAGACACACAACAACGGGTTCAGACATTACTCAGTTGTTAAGAGATGCTTTGCTGACATGATGTTAGGTACTTAGTTCATTCTGGCACACTCTCTACAAGATACCTGTCTAAGACACAGAGTAATATGTAAAAAATCTGGTATTCTTCACAGAGGAAAAATCTTGGATTAACTCCCTTTTGCTATTGTGCTTTCTATAACTGTATCAGAAGGGAATCTTAATACACAATACATTTTGCTCAATGTCCCTTACATATAGTTAGTAAATCCATTATGTTATTTAAATTAATATGTTTACCAAACGTTTCACTTATTATTCGACTATTGCCCTGTTTGAAATAGTACATTTTAAAAAATAACTAAATACAAGGTTCATAAAAATAAGATCTCTTCCCCTTGCACATTCTGAAGAATGTTACTGGTCATTTCCCAGTACAAAACTATGTACTTGTACAAGACTATGATCTTGGCCAAAGCCTGCCTTTTACCCCAAATGCGATACCATGGCTTGTCTGTGCAGATTCCCCAGACATCCCTGTATGTTCAGCTGCTCAATTCATATCCACTCCCAGCCTTCATTTCAGCTGCAAACATACTGTTTCTACTGGCCATACATGAACAGGCATAGATGTGAGCAGGGACACAAGTTTAAAGGGCTTATTTAAAGTTTTGAATAGTTTGTCACCTTGAGGGCTTCAGCTTGTTTAGAGGTTCATTCTGACCTGTTCAGTGACTCACAGCGATAAACAGCCTTTTGCTTTTTAAAGCTTGGGCAGATGACAAGCACTTTCAGATTGAACGCCGGGACTGTAGGAGACATTTTCCCCCTGTTTTTGTTTGGTTGTTTTTATCGGGTTGTTGTGGGTTTGGATTGGTTTTGTTTTCGCTTGCTTGTTTTGTTGTTTTGGTTTGGGGTTTTTTTTGAATGCGTGTCGTATCTATTGTACTGTTTGTCTGAATTCTGACTATTTTTTTTCTGTTCTTTTGTTTTGATAGCACACCTTTCTCTCCTCTCACCACACATCCACAAAACACACCTATGCAGATTTCCCTGGACACATGTGAGAGCAGAATGGGATGCAAGGGGCATCCAAGCATCAGTGGCTTGAGAAAGGAGTGGCAGCAAGGGCTGAGTGTTTGGCTGAGTGACAGCAAGTGCTGCTGAAATTCAGTCTTATGTAGCCATCTCAGTTAGGCAAAGAAATGCATGCAAATATCCGGGTGCAGCTTTGAAATCAGGACAATGTCTGCATGAGGGCTTCCATACCCACAGAAATGAGAACTTAAAAACACGAGAGGAGATCACGGAGATCAAACTCTCTCTGATTATGTCTGTTGACAAACCACCAAGAGACCTTGGAAATTGAGACTGTATAGCAGAATGACCAATCTGTGTGTCACAAACCATAAAGTTTAAGCAGCAAGTGCAGCTGCTCTGCCTGATGATTTGTGGCTGCTTGTGGCCAAATTCCCCATGAAATACAAAGCAATAAACACTGGATGTCCTAAAGACACCAGATTTATCTTGAGATGTAGCTTCAAATGCCACCCAGACACGTTTCCTAGTGGAGCAGTGGGACCTCAGCTGGCTTTTGTCATATCTCAGGTGCTCTCTGTTTCCCTCTTTTCAGAAGTGTGTGATACGCCTTTAGTTTCTCAGTCCCTGAAGATTCTGGCATACAGTCTGGGTTGTATGAGATGGTGCTCATCCTTGGCCTAAGGTTAAGAGCTTGGGAGGCCTTGATATAAACATGGCAATCTGAAGTCCCTGCAGAAAAGTAAGGGAGGGATAATATGCCTGACAAATTACCCTGATGGTTTCCTCTGAATCTGAAAAGGTGTCATATAATCAAAATCCAACAGCAAGCGGCAAAAAGGAAAAGGATATTCTCTGTGCTACTTTAAGAGTGCCAGTCCAGACTTTCCTCCAGCCTCTACTAGTGACCAGTCTGATAGCCAAGTGGAAAAGACAACCCTCCTAATTAGAGTAAATATGCTGCAGAATGTGCTAGAGGGAAAAATACCTTATATACCCTTTGCAAACTCCTAGCTGAAGCCATGACACAACATGCTTTTCTTCAGTTGAGTTTGGGCAAATCTTTTCTATAAATTGTACACATGAGATACTTTGAGTTGAAACACTGAATACATAACACAAGAATAAAGCCATAGTTTAAAAGAAATCCTTTTATGCTTGGATTTTAGTTATGATGCATATCTGTCTTTTATGTGTGTCATTTCACTAGGCTTGTGTGGCAAGTTTTTGGTAGTGTGAGGGTGATTATTACAGCTATCAGAAGCTTCTCCTGTGTAATTGCCTCAACTAAGCCTGTGCCAGCTGGCTCCAAGATGGACCAGCCACTGCCAAGGCTGTGCCCGTCAGTAATGGTGGTAGAACCTCTGGGATAACATATTTAAAAAGGGGGGGAACTTACTGTGCAGGATCAAATTTCAGCCGGAGAAGATAGGAGTGACAATATGTAAAGGAAAATCAAGGTCAGTAAGGAGGTGCTCCATGAGCCAGAGCTGAGATTCTGTCCCCTGTAGCCCCTGGTGCAGACCAAGGTGAGGCAGCTGTGCCCCTGCAGCCCATGGAGGACCACAGTGGAGCAGAGATCCCCCTGCAGCCTGTGCAGGATCCCACACCAGAGGAGATGGATGCCCTTGAAGGAGGCTGTGACCCCTGGGAAGTCTGTGCTGAAGGACAGAAGGACCTGTGCCCACTGGAGAGAAGAGACCACACTACATAGCAAGTTTGTTGGCAGAATTTGTGACCCCATGGGGTACCCCTGGTAGAGCAGTCAGATCCTGAAAGACGGCACTCCACAGAAGGGACCCATACTGGAGCAGTGGAAGAGTGTGAAGTGTCCTCCTGGAAAGGAAGGGGAGGCAGAGACAGTGCAGGTTGGACTGACCACAACCCCCAACCCTCACTCCTCTGCACTGCTGGTGAGGAAGAGGGAGAGAATTTGGGACTGAAGTTGAGCCCAGGAAGTAGGGAAGGGTGGGGGAAGACATTTTAAGGTTTGGTTTTATGTCTCATTATCCTACTCTGGTTTAATTGGTAATATATTAATTTCCCCTAGTCAAGTCTGTTTTGCCCATGACAGTAATTGGTGAGTGTCCTTATCTCAATTTTTGAGACTTTTATTATACTCTGTCTCTCCTGTCCAACTGAGGAGGGGAGTGACAGGGTGGCTTTGGTGGGAACTGGTGTCCAGCCACAGTCAAGTCTCCACATTTATGTTTCCTTTACCTCTAGGTGAGAAAACACTTTTTGTGTTTCCAAAAAGAAATGCTCAAAAGCATGGATAACAAAGTTTTAAGACTTCAAAATCAGTGTGAATTGACCTAGAGGAGCAGTAAAGCAAAATTTTTCTTGGTAGACAATGAGAAGTGATTCAAACAATTATCTTACTTTAATTAAAATCTTTCTGTCTTCACCTTCAGTTTCCAACAGATGGTTTTGTAGAAGTGTGACAAAGGAACACTGATATATAGCTAACTGCATTAATAATTTTAAAAAGTAATTAATACAATAAATTTTGTTCTTTTATCTCAAACCTATTGGATTTACTTTAGCAGATGTCAGCATCTTAAATGCAGTTGGAGCCTCTATTCTGAAATGATTGTTGAACCTGAAGTCATTTATGATCCGCTGCAGTGATGATGTGCTGGATATTACAACCTAGAAAGCAGATTACTACAGGCGTGCTCAGTCTACAGATGTTGCTGTGTTAGTTTTTGGTGTCCTGGAAAAAAGTATTGAAAGATATTGAAACCAGCTGTTTCTCCTGTAAGTGCACCTGATGCTTATCTTCTTGTTCTATATATCCAAATATCAGTGTCAAAATTTACTATTACTGCATGACCTGGAGAGACTTTGATCTAGAGATAAGATGGTTCAGTCAATATTATGTAATGGCTGCCCTTAGTATATTTAAAAACAAAATTTTAAAAAATATTTTTATTATTATTTTGTTACAATATGATAAGCATGAATTAAAGAGAAATAAAGGAAGTGATAGAACGGTCACAAAATAATTTTGAATCAACAAATTATTTTGAAATAGAAAATGCATTTTCAGAAACAATTTTAGTTTAAGTGTTTTTACATTTTGTATTCTCAGGGAATTCACAGTCTATATTTTTTTTCTAATTCCATGGAAAAAAAATTCCAAATTTTACGACAATCTGTAAAGTGAAAGAGAATTCAGAGTGCTGACAGGCATAAAATGTTGCTTGGACCCCAGGAAAACTTTAAGACAAGTAATAAAAGTAAGATGTAAGATAAAGAAAACGTAAGGAACTTTCAAAATGCATCTGTGAAATGACAAGGGATCCTGGGGGTAATGGTAGCATAACTGAACAAAGAGAGGAGGGGAAAGAGCGTGGAGAATAGGGAGGGAGAAGGTAACACGTAAAGGTCTATATCTTGTCACAGAAGAGGGTGTACAGCATTTATTTGAGAATTAAAGGAAGATTTCATATACCTGGACGTCTTTGGCAGATCATGAAAGGTGGCTTACAGCAATTAGTGAACTTTTTGATTCTTTTCTGGGAATAATCATGAACGTGTTGGTCACAAATGTGCTTGTTTGACAAACTGCATAAACACATTTGTCAAGGACTCATCTCCCAGATGTCCTCAATTCTGCATGCAGTCAGCAAAAGCAATTGACAACCTCCCTTGGGTCAAAAAAAGGCCCATTAGAAGCATTGCTCTCCTACCCATCTGCTGAAACTGTTATCTGAGGCAGCTAATTACATGTTTCACTCTTTCATTTCCAGAATCAAATATACCTCTCAGTCTCTGTATCATTGATCGAATTAACTGGAAATATTTGCAGGAATCACGGACAGTGAACTTTACTTCACCCTGAAGATAGGGATAATGGTCCTTTCACCTTTCTTTTTTTTTTTTCCTTACTTTGTAAAACTGTTTAGAACAGAGAGAGTGAACAGGGATAATTCAAAAAATAGAAAAGCTATTTTTGCATATATTGCATTGCCTGTCATGGACAGAAAATCTGACTTGACCTAAATTCAGGAAAATCCAGGACTTCTCAACACTTTGTCCTAACCACTCTCATGTTCTGCTTAATCATAAAATCAGATATCTGGCATACTTCTTGCATGATATACAGTTACGAATGTTGGTCATGAGATGGTTATTGAAGTACATTCTATTGGATCATCAATATAGGCCTATTTAATATTTTCTCATCTTGTTTAGCACCATATTGCTGCAGCAGACCACAGCAACAGGGAGCTCACTGCTTTGCAAGAGGAAAGTGTTCCAGAAATGTGCGAATGATTTCTCTAGAGTGGGACACTGCTGGTGAACAGCAGGGTGTGCTGGGAAAGCGTTGCTGAAGGCCTGGAGTAGCCACAGGTGAGCACAGAAGAGTAGTGGGGAAGATGTATCACTGACAGTGGGCTACTGGATGAAATTTAAACCACTAACAGGCACTTCTACTGTTATTGTACATATCAACCTTCATGACCAAAACAGGCTTTACCAGGAAGAAACTGATTGACTGGCATACCTGACTCCACACTGTAAATAATTTGCCTTAGTTACCAAAACATTGCTTGCATATTTTCCAAAATGCAACTTTGAAAAGACAACAAGTCCTTAAATAGTTTAATCCAGAAGAGATTAGTGGTAACATTGTTCATTTTTCTCATTGGAAGGTGTCCTACAGAGTCCAGTTAGTATATTCAGACACGTTATTTGTGAGAAATACATTTGTCAGCTCTTTTCATATCATTTATCGCTGTTCTTAGCCAAAGGAGTATAAGCCGTGGAATGTAGCATGAATTTTCTGATCTTTTGTTCTTTGGGCTCCTTTTCAGTATAAGCAATTTCAGCTCCATTGGAAATGCTCAACTGGAGATGATACGTAATCTGAAAATTTCCAAAGTCATTGTCATTAGAAAGAGTCTTAAATCAGAACGGTATTTTCAGATACATGTCCTCCCTTTCTCTGCAAGATGTTCTTAGATTAGATTCATAAAGCTGTTTACTTTCTTTTAACATCACTTCCTTATTTTGACTGACCGTTTTGTTTTATATTATCTGATGGTAATTTTATTAAGTTAAATTAAAAGTTTAAATTAAAATGAAGTGTTATATATGATGTTCTTGAAACTCAAGAGAAAACTTTTAATGATCCTTGGGAATGTCATAGAATCATAGAATGGTTTGGCAGAAGGGACCTCAAAGATCATCTAGTTCCAACCCCCCTGCCACGTGCAGAGGCATCTTTCATTAGGCAAGTTTGTTCAGAGCCCCATTCAACCTTACCTTGAACACTTCCTCAGATGGGACATCCACAGCTTGTCGGAGCAACCTGTTCAGCACCTCGCCAGCCTCATGGTAAATAATTTTTTCCTAGTATCCGATCTAAACCTACTTTCTTTGCATTTGAATCCATTGCCTCTTGCCCTGTCTCTCCATGCCCTTATAAAAAGTCTCTGTGTTTCTTGTAGAGTCTCTTCAAGCACTGGATGGATGGCCACAGTTAGGTCACTCCAAGGCCTGAACAATCCCAGTTCTTCTAGCCTTTCCATATAGGAGAGATGCTGTACCTCAGTACTACTGCAGTGTCAGTATTAACCATTCAGACCCTTATGGTGTTGCAAAGTTGCTTATTTTGAGCTGCGTGACAAAAACCTTGCTTACGATGTCACTGCTTTACTTAGGGAAGACTCCAGGCTTGGAATACAGGAGAAATAAATTTTCTATGAAAAGCTTGTGTAATCTTCCCCTGGATTTTTGGACATCACTTCTGATGTCCTGCAATATGAAATTCTTAGTTGCATACAAGATATGCTGACAGTAAGACAGTAGAAATTCGTTGAATCCCACAGGAACAATAGTTAAGCATCTAAATAGCTCGAAAGTTAAGAGAAGAAAACTGCAACTCATGTTCTGTGCAGTATATCAGAGATGTAGTTTAATCGTACAAACATATTTTCTTTGCTTATCTGCTAGTAGATGTGTGTGTTATCAGCTGTGAAATTGGTTGCAGTGCTGGAAACAATCCCTTTCAGCACAGGCTTTGTATTCTTGTTCTTTCCATGGGAATTTTGAAACTGCTGGCAGGGTATTCGTTATACTTTGCTGACACACCAGTAAAAATACATATAAAAACTGTTTCAGAGTTTTAGGTCAAATTTTTTGCTCTTCACTATGCTAATATTAATACAGAGAAAAGCTACTGCATTTCTACTTGTGTAACCAAAACAGAGCTTTGCCTTAAGGAACATGAGTGCAAATGGCAAGGTATTAAAAACACAGATGCAGAGAGAGAGGTCCATGTGTGGAAATGGTTTATATTAAGAAGCAGTTGATGAAACAAATGAGAATTTTGCCCACGCAAGGCTGACTTGATTCTGTATTTTCCTTTGTGACTTGTTGTTTTAGAGACATCTGTAATTAAGACAATTTGTTCTGCCTGGTCGTGACTGCTTCAGATCACTTCTCATCTCCTCGGCACTCTTTTGGTATTTTTCTGAACTAATGCTGAACCAAACTTCCAATTCCAGTTGTCCTTATATTCAACCAGTGTTGACAGTAGAGCTGTGATTGTTAGTATCTTCAGAGCATTACTTCCAGTTAATCACAAATGCTAATTGTGACAACTGGCTGCATAGGATATATAAACCTTTCCATTTCCTTGAGCATTAAGAACTCGCTAAATTCTCTGCACAAACTTTCAGTGTGTCATTGTAAAATCTGAAGGAATTTCTGAGGAGAAAAGTTCAGTCAAAAACAAATTCAGGCCTGCTCATGCTGAACAGAGATGATAGAAAATATTAACCAAAGTGATTTCTGTTTTCTATTGGCTCCTGAGCAAGTTTGGCACTGAGCTTCAGCATTTCTAATTATAAGGTATTAGGTGAGTAATACTGCAAAAATAGATTAGTACTCTAGCATTAGGTGAATAATAATCGTATTTTTTCATTATCTTTTCTTAGCTGTAGATCTTAGACACTATGGTCAGAACTTCAGTTCCCTTTATGAAAATATTCGTCAAGATCAAGGCTGACTGCGGAAAAAGGTGTCTGTCATGGAGTCAATACTGAATTGTAAGAAGCAATCATAATAATACTAAATCTGGTACTTTTTGAATGTTTTATTTTTCTGAAATGATTTTCACATACCTTAAACACTAAGAGAATAATACAATTACTTCCAAGATTAACTCTGCTCTTCTGCCAGTCACAGGACTCTGTGCTATTTCCAATGGCTCAGCCGCATTTATGCTTCTGAATTGGTAGAAGTCACCTCATGACTTATGTGTCTGAAGATTGTAACTGCTAATGTATTTGGCTTTGAAAGATGCAGTCGTGCTATGGAGTAGGTGTATCTCTTGTTATTTTTTACCACCAGGCTGAGTTTGGGTGGCCCTTAGGGAGTACGTGTGTGAGCAAGTGGACACATGAAATGGGCAGAGCCCTGGGCGTGTGCCGGGAACCTCCATCCTGATTTGCTGCTAATACTCTCTAAAATAGGAAGCAATGATGCATTTGTTCCAAAATCCTGCAAACAGCATGGAATATTATTTTACACATAGTAATCCAGCCTAAATGTATTGGATTGTTCTTGGTGAATATGAAGAGGAGGCAAGTCCTGAAAGAAAATGTATGGCTTCTCTTCTTATTTAGCTTTGTGTTTTGTTGTCTATGCCTGAATTTGTCTGAGCCTGGAAAAACCATGAAGCATTCCCAAATCATGCTGAGTCCTCATAATATTCTGGCAGACAGCATAAGCACGGTTTAAGTGCAGGCTCCTACCAAACACTGCGGCCCACGTGACAAGTGACTTTTTGCTGTCCCAGGTCATGGCAATGTCTCAGTGCCAGATGGGGTATGTGGAGGTAATGTGGCTGGGCAGACACTTCCAAGGCTCGTCCACACTGCAGGAGAGCATATCCTAGAGAATGTTTAAATACTTGGTGTGCACATGAGGTTTTCCCAGAGAAAACTAGTTGAATGGTCTCAAACTGCTCAAAAAGTGCAGCAGGTAAGCAGTGGTGGACAGATGGAGAATTTAGCTTCAAATCCACTTGGCATTGCAAGGTAGATATTATCACCTCAAGATTAATATTTGCTTAAAAATAGCACTGTTTTGAGCAAATTAGAAATCTTGCAATAATATACTGCCTTCAAAGGGGGCGCAGTTATTTGTCCTGCCAGTTTGCACTGTTCTTCTCTTTGACGTCTATATTTTTAAATAATTTGAGCAAGCAACCAAAAACATCTCACTCATAATCACGGAAGAAACAGTAGTCTTTTGAGTTCCAGATGTATGCATTGGTATAAGCTCTGAGTGTGCATAATTATTTATTATCATAAATGGCAATGTCTACTAGCATATGCAGAATTGCTCATAACTTAGTAGATTCATTAAAGCTGATGTTATTTAATGCAAATTTATTTTGAGCATGTCTCTTAGTGTGGCGCCAGAAGTGAAATAAATTTCACTGCTCAACTTCTTTGCTGTGGCTGACTGGATGACTTCAGGCATGGCTGTGAGCAATGCTTCATTCTCTGGTGCAAAATGTATATATGGCTTATTCGTGAAAAATGAACTTTTTCCAGGAAGCATGGAAAACAGTGCAAAATAGATAAAGGACAGACAGTTATCAGGGCGCCACAGTGAACATAGAACATATAGCAAAGGATGCTTTTTGACATCTGTCTTTAGAGCTAAATTAATGAAAGATCAAAAAAAAATTTTAAATAGTTTGGAAAAGTAATAAGTACCTAAGAGAAATGCCATGTTTCTTATTACATGGACTGGCAATACAACTGAAATGAAACCAAAGAATTATGTTTGTGTTAAAGTTTGGAAGATGCATAGATGAATTTCTCATATACCGTGAAGTGCTAAGAATCAGTAACCACACAGCTACCAAGCTGGGACTGTCATGGCATTGGCACTGGACTCAGTCACATCAGTGGTATTGAGCAGCAAACAGACAAATAAGCCAAGGACAGAACTGGCTGAAATAACAGATGGTTCACATGAGATCAAGTAAAGACATAAACACAGACTGAAACAAACCAGAGCAGCTTTTGTGCACAGAAGGATAAGCAATATAGAATTTATGGGAGAGCATTTAATGTTCTCTTCTTTCATGATCTTGTGTCCAGAAAAGAAATCACTGTGCAAAAACATACACGTAATGCTAGAACCGTTCCCATCTAAGTGGATGGCGAGAGTGACAATCTCTTTGGTGGGTTTGCCTTCACTAACACTTGCTAGGAGATTCCCTGCAAAATGAAAATTAAGTATGATATAAAATTTCAGCCATGACCAAGGCAAGTAGCTCAGAACTGTAGTGCAGTGAGCTTTAATTAAGAGTAACTGCAGGAAGAATTTGTAAGAGAAGCTGGTAAGATGCTCTGGACAAATACTATTTAATGGTGTTTGAGGGTGAGTGTTTAGGGATGATATCACTGATAGATCTAGCCAAAAGTAGATCTCAGAGAGGACATCTTCAGAGTACAGCTGGGAAGCACAGACACTGCCTCCCTGCTTTTTGAAGGCAAGGAATGGAGTGAATGGAATAAAGAGCTGTGAACGAGGTAACATAATGGTAATGTCATGCCTTGCACAATACCGTCTTCTTGTACTCAATGTAGGAAGAGATACTTCATTTATATAAAGATGCTTTTAGAGGCAATCCCTACCTGCTTGAAGAACAAGAGTTGGAAAACAGGTCTGAGTTTAAACTAATACAATTGCTATCAATGAGTGACAATTCCCTTCAAGAGGAAAACTTAGAAAAACCCCGAACTTGAGAACCATGCAGAGATGAGGAATTTTGAATTAAGTTATACAACTAACAGAATGGATGAACAATATGGTAGCTATTAAAAACCAGACAAACCATACATGTGTATTGTTCAGATCTAAAATAAAATTGCATGATGTGGAAGAGAGAGAATTGCCCTGTAATTACACTGATAATTGAATGTGTTCAGCTTCAAATAGGAGAAGAGATGTGTACTAGTTTTGTAAATCAAGTACACATATTCCTGCCTTTGTGTAGTTCATTTTCATGTTAACTGTTTATTGGTACGAAAATTGTGTTGCCATGTTCATAAATTTTAGGTTAAGCAAAGTTGCAAACTGTTTCCTGAACACATCTGCTGAACAGCTTATGTTATCCAGCTCCAAAGCCAAAAAACCCAAAAACACAAACCAAAAAACCAAAACCCAAAAAGTATGTATTGTGCCTTTCTACTGTTTGTACCATTTTTAAAGGAAGAAACATGTACAAAAGAAGGAACTAAAGTTGCCATAACATCCCTTTGTATGTTAGTGGCTGAGGGAGTGTGCCCTGCTCCGTGGGATCCTAAGCATATGCATGGGGCATCAGAGACAAGGATGTGTTCTGTGACTTTTTGCATGGCATGGATGAAGAGAAATCACCAAAGGCAGGGCAAGGCAAGGCATTTTTTTCATTGTTCCTGAAGCTTGTTTCCCCAGCAGTGTGAATCAGAGACCCCCAGTGAAAGTCGAGGCCCAGTGTCTGTAAAGAGTGAGGCATTGCGGGGAGCTGAGCCACAATGACACACACATGCTGAGGAGGTTCTTACAGAGAGGCCACCAGCATCTAGTGTGGAGCAAAGCCATGTCTAAGCTGCTATTCCTTGCTGGAGCACAGCACCTTCATTACTTGGGATTTGGCCCAAACTGGGCCAGGGTCCTGCTCTTTAAAACACAACCACCAATGCTACTGCCTGCTATCTTTTGCTAGCCTTCAAATCTGTTCATCAGAACATAGAATGAGGTACTCATGTACTGCCTGTGAACAGAGAGGCCCATTTCTCAGACTTCGGTGCAGAGAAGTGTCATAACCTCTGCTGCAGAAGCATACAGCCTGCACAGCCACTGTGTAGCCCTCCTATAGCCAGAACCACAAGACTCTATGCACACTGGCAACCGGACATGGACAAGTTTTTGATGTATAAGTTGGTGTGCAATAACTCAAAGCTTAGAAAAACTTCGCAGCTACTAAAGTGGGGTTTTTCTGGATTATTTTCTTGGATTTGAGTACTTCCAAAGAGTGTTTTTACATGGCAAAGGAACCTTTGTACCTCCTTCCCACTAGTGCCTCCAGCTCCATGTGCACTGTCCTTCAGAAGTCAGCCAGAACAACAATGCAAAATACATGTGTTTTCTGATCTAGGTACTACACCCATAATCTCACTGATGAGACTCAAGGATCTCCACTGTTTCTCAGCCAGTAATACCTCCACATTTGGATGACATTATTCTACAGGGACTTTTCTGCCAAAATGTTCTCCCTGGCGTGCTTCCCTAGGAAATCTTACTGTGAGGAGGAACCCCTTGCCCCATCTGCTGGGAGGTGACAATGACATTCTAATTTCACATTTAAAGGCATGATGTAGGCTACAGTCATGTTACTTCATTACTAGTTTAATGTGAAAACAACATAAAAATAATATTTCATTCTACTCACTTGTGGCTTCTCCATCTGGAGGGCATTGAGCTAGTCTTAGAGAGGGCTCTGACAAGCATATTGGGTGAATCAGATCCCTGCCTGTGTCAGTGGGATGCTCACACTATCACTCATTGATTCTACTGGCATTTTTAGTACAGCACCAAGGAGGAACTATGCTCTTCCATTAACTGACATTCCCATATGGACTAGGATATCCCAGTGTTTAGAATTTGTAAACTGATTAAAACCAAAACCAAATCACATGCTGCTAAGTTATACGGCCTCCTCGCAGGCTGACAGTGTTTTAGAGCTGTGTGTTCAAGCCCCAGGAAAAGTGGCAGCTATTGTGATGTGTATTTCAGCCAAAGTAAATAAGGCAGCAAAGAGGAAGGGGCAATTTTAGATGACTAATGGAGAGCTCTGCAAGGAGAGCATGTGCCACTTAGCGAGGCCTGGGGCTCTCATGGCCCCAGGGGAGGTTCTGCTGCTGCTTTAGTGCTGTGCATCAGGGCACTCCCGCTGATGCATGACTGGCTGCATCACGACACAAGGTGCACCATGGGAACCTGAGTGGGTCTCCTCTCAGCCGACTTTGAATGCCTCCCAGACAGACATCTGCATCCAAACTGGACATCTAGACTCCTTTATGGTTAACTAAAGATTCTGGAGAAGATGCTATTTCACTGATTTTAAGTTAGTGAGATGAATTTCATTCAGAAAATCTCCTTGATTTTCTTTTTCCCCACTGCTGTAAAGAAAGTACAGATTATTTACTTGATATACAAAATATTGTCGTACAACAAATGAGGCTTACCCTCAACAGATATGTTTTCATGTTAGGGCAGCATGTGCACTAAGGGGTGGAGAATTTGGAGTTTACCAGAATTACCTGCATGCATGCACTTCACCCAACAGCCAAATCGTTAGCACTAACTTTATTTCCAGATCACAGAATATTCCAAGTTAGAAGGCACTTACAAAGATCAATCTCACTCTCAAGTGAATGGTCCATACAGGCATCGAACCCACAACCGTGGTGTTATTAACACCATGCTCTGATCAACTGAGCATTCTCAGGGACAATTCCAAGTAGCAGGCCATTCCCAAAACTTCCCTCACCTTGATTTGGAGTGGGGATTGAACTAAGCTCTCCCACATCCCAGGAGAGTAGATCCACTGCCAATCTGCTGGATAATTGCGCTGCCTCGCTCCCATTGAAGCTGTTCTCTATGAATAATTAACTAGTTGTTGCAGCAGTGGTTTGAACCTGACTTGCCCACTTCCCAGATGAGCATGCTAACTAGCAGGCTGGAGAATCACTCCCTTACATTTCCCATTCCCCTGTGTGGCTCACTGAACACTTAATTATTTATACGAAGGGATTTAGGAAGCTTAAAGAGAAGAAAGGCTCATCTGGGGATGGCCTGGGGAATGGGAGACCTGAATCCAACTCCTTGCTCTGAATCAAGCCAATAGAAAATCTGAAAGCTGGTCTCTGTCTTCAGGTAAGCTCTTGCTCTTGGGACCATTGAGTTAAGTCTAGTTGTGCATGCAACAGGGCACAAGGAAAGACCTTCCTCCTTGAAATACTGTAGCAATGAAGCCTCGCTGTCTTCTTCCAGAAAAGGGGCAGTAGTTGTGAATCCCTGCTGCATGTAGCTGGGAGTCATGCAGCTGCATACCTTAGACGTTGCTCTCCCCAGCAGTTCCCACCAGGAAAGTGTTTCTCTTATATAACAAACTTTTCCTATGGTGTGTATAGGAAGTGAGAGGGGGTCCCCGAAGGGGCCATAAGCCTCAGTGTTACACCTTTGTCATCTCTATCCTTGTTCTTCTTATTCTATAAATTGACCACAGGGGCTTCAGAAAATTATAACTGAGTCTTTAGATGCTGTCATTATATTTAATACCTGATGTGAGCTTGAATCCTTCATCTGAATCAGTGTTCTTTGGCTGCATCTGCACTGCCCAGGCTTTTGTGTTTCTTTCAGATGTTGCAGTAAGACTTGTTGCATATAAGGGTGGGATGCCAGTGTACATGGAGTACTTCTGCCATTTGGTGCCTTTTTTCATAGGAATCAGGGATCACAGGCAAGCACAGTGTCCCTGTGCACACTGACAGTGGATGGGTGTGATCCAATGTGAAATCAGATATTACAGCCATGCAGGAGGCAGGGACACCAGTCTGACATGTGGTCACACTGTTTCCAAATGCAATGAGGTGACATTTACTTTAAAAACCAATATACTACAGAATCTTTCCTGCTTTATAGCTAATCAAGGGGAAAAAAACCATTTCTGTTGATATTTTCATGTTTTATAAAGAAAGCTGAAGTTCAGAAAGAGGAGAAATTCTACCTGAAGCGACATTATTAACCAAATTAGGACTAATAAGCATTGTAAGTCCATCCCATTAGAACTGTCTCAGCCAGTGAAGACATGAGGGGAGACCAATATGTGCTTCCACTTGTTAAGTCTGTGGCTCTCAAGGTACTGCACAACATAATGCCTTTACCTCTCTGACCCAGAAATATTGCTTCATCATGTGATTGTGCAGCAGAGTGAAGGGGGCAATGGTCTGCCGGGGCACGCAGATTCACCTGATGCAGAAAATCCAGCTTTCTGTATTAATGGCTCTTGCAAGAGATGAGATCCATTGCAATAGGCTTGAATTCACAGTAATTTGCTTAAGTGAACAGATTTATTCACCAAGATTAGAGAAAGCCAGTGAGGCATATTGTATTTGTTTCTGGAGCTTTTCCTTTAAAAAAAAAGAGGAAAACCAACCCCAACGTACAGGCTTTATAGAAGGTGCTGAAATAAAGCAGATGGATTGGAAACATGGCCTGAATCTTTGTAAGTGAAATATTTCTTATAGTATTGTTTTTACATAGCATCATTTTCCAAAGGAGTACTTCTTTTTCAGAGGTGTGACCCTACACATATGCAGCTTGAGGTGTTAAGGCTCCAACTTCCATTTTCCACTGGGCAAAAGTGTTCAGATCAGTCTAGGAGAAGGTTTGAAAACGAACACAGGATTATCTGTTAAATTGAGTAATTCGTGAAGAGCCAATATCTACCTGTTGTCTACTTCAGCCTGAAGGCTGAGCCTGCTGGTTATGTGCTACAAAATTTGAAATACCATCCAGCTGGTTGGGAGAGTGCCACTACATTTTTTTCTTTTCTGAGACAGAGCATCTGCTGTATGGTTATTTTTGTTAATTGGAGTTTTTTTCCTCTTTGCTGGTCTGCCTGCACCTCTGAAAGCTGCTCCCTCTTGTGGTCTAATGAGATTTATGGCATAGGATATTAATTATGCTATGCTTGACCATTTACATAAAAGGGGGAGCAAGCTAGAGGTTTATGAACTATAAACGGATCCTGTTCGTAAGTTTATTTATGTCTGACTGTCTTAAGTTTTGTAAGGTACCCACATTCGCCTTCCTTAGAGACAAGTGCTAACACTAAAATGACCAACTAAACATTTGCACATTCTTAAAAAAAAAATAGGACCATCCTCTTCAGTGATAATTTTGCTCTCAAGGAAAGAAAAGGCAGTGGTCCATTTCTGGGCAATATTATAACAGTACATGGCACATACATAGTTGCTTTCCTCTGTAGGAAAAAAACTCACAGTGCTACTACAAAAACCTCACTTTGTACTACTTATAAAGGAAGTAATTTCATAATGCAATAGGCATAAATAAGTGAAGGACCTGCTCAGCATCACAATAGTTTCTTTCTGTTGCTAATTCTACGTGCTGATTTGATGTGTATATTCAAGGCACTCGAAAATTATGACAACAAGCTGATGGTGAATTTATATTCTTGTTATCAGCACTGATATTCTTAGGTGGCATTGGTTTTGATGGACTATGGTAGAATGTCTTTCTGAACTTTTAATTTTTATCATATGTCTTTGTCCAACAGCAGATAACCTAAAATTGAGATGTCCTGCAGTTAGTGTGGCTATCATCTCATCTCAAATACTCTTAAGTGTGTCCTTCTGGATGCTAGTAGGAAAATGTTTTCACCCTCTTACACAGTGACATGTTTGTCTCTGCTGATACCTTTCACCAACACACTTCACAGACATTCCAACATATATCACAGATACAGGATATTATGTGGAATCCCCTCTGTCTATCTCCTTTATTCATAGAAGTTTCCATCTGCTGGGCTGAGGGTATGGCCAAAAAAAGGGACCACTTCTCTCTCCCCTTCCATCTGCCTGCCCCTAAAGGATTGATTGTCCTCTCCAAAAAATCAAAGTGTGGATGGTGAGAGGTGTTCAGCTCTTCTGCCTCACGTGCTTGGAGGATCTGTTATTAAGTCTCTTCTCTTTTGTGAATCTCATATCTATATTTGCTTAATCTTCATCCCTTGAGAGCCTGTATGCCTACCTGGGTCTGTGGCTCGCTTCAGGTGGCAGCTAGCCACTATCTTCTTGCTGACTGCAACCTTCATTTCAGACTACACTGACAACAGACTTGAGGGCCACAGCAATGTCTTTCTGGTGTTTTCCCTTTCCTTCTGTGGCCTGTCCCATCCCTTTTCTCCCTTCATGTTTTGCCTTCGTCCTGCTGCCTATTGCTGTTACTATGATGCCGCCGGCCTTGTTGCTCTCCCTTTACACATATCCCCGGGACCTATTGCTCCCTTTCCATATTCACTATAATTTTTATTCCCCCAGCCCCAAAGCCTTATTACTTCACTCCTTTACAACCCACAGTTACCAGGCCTCTTGCTTTATAACTCTCCAGTCTTTTTATCTGTTTCACCTGGAACCACATGCTCCATCTGTGGCCAGCTCTCTCCATCTTCTGTCAGTAAGTTTCTTTGGCTTTTCACATCAAATTCTAACTTCACGTCTTATCCACGTTCCATGCTAAATAACTTCTGCTTGCTTTCTTTCTTGTTGCATTTCATCTCTTGTGCCAGTCAGTCTCTGGACTCTGCACATTCCACTGCACCCTCCTCTGTCTCTCTCCTAGTCAGGTTTCCCACCAGTCCATATCTTCCATCTGCTCTTCACCTCCAGAATTTCCTCTAAGACTCCCTGTGAACACACAATTCATCAAGCAAACCAAGAAACAATTTTCTGCTCTCCTCTTCCGACACAGAAACTCAAAAAAAAAAAAAAAAGAAGAAAGGTCTCAAAGATTGCGAAGGCCTAACAAAACAAACAAATGGTTTTTCTATTTGTCATCATTTCACATCCAAGTATCTCCTAGGATCTATACAGAGTGCCTGATACATGACTCTGTAATGACTTCATCAGGAAATAATTGTTAGCAGGACCTTCCCCATCCTCCACAGGATTTTAAGTCCTTCAAGATATGGATATTGTCTTTGACTTGCCTATAAAATAGAATGCACAGTTGTGATACACAGCAAATGTCTTATGCCTTATGATGTCTTAATAATAGTGGCATTGGTGTGATTATGATTATTCATGCCATCTCAAGCAATTAATGTCCGTTTTAGTAAAGGATTGCCTTCCTCTGAATTGGGAATGATAGCTAATATTTTACCTTCCTTTTTTTAAAATATATATACATATTTTAGCCTTAAGTTGTGAAAATCCATTCTAATCTTCATTCCATCAGATATTTATGCTGCCTGAAACAGGCTACCTGTTTTTGCTCATTGTAGAGAAACAGTTAGGAGCTGGAGGGTAAGAAAAAAGAAAAGAAGGGTTCATACAAGGATATGAGTTTTCTGAGTCATCTTTAGAACCTATCATTTTTTCACTCACTTTAAAAACAAACAATCAAACAATAAAACCTGGTTTCTCTGTGCTTTTTGTGCAGTGTGATGAGGGCATCTTGTGTCACTTTATGTAGCATCACATGCTGAGCTGTTTGCTATCCTTGGATAACCTGAAGCAACAAGATGCTCTTAGAAACAGAATTGCAGATGGTATTTCATCTCTAATGTGCCAGTAGTCCTCTGATAACCACAAGAAGGCTTGAAACCTTTTCGTTTTGGTTACTGAGTACATTTTAAATGGACAAATTCAGCAGAAGGGTGATGTTTTAAGATGCTTTTTTGCCCATCTTTTGTATCCTCCACAATTTTGCCATCAAAATTTACAGCTGCAGAAGTCGGTTGCCCTTTCATGTTACAATGTGAAATGAAGAGTGTATAGAGACATTTTGGAGGTAGTTCTTTTTACAGTAATGCATACACATGAAAAAATAGCTTCACTCAGCCTCCACCTCCAGTGCCACATATATTATCTTCTTTAATTGACACAGACACATTTCATGTATCTGTGCTGCCACAGCTATTCTGAGAGTGAGGCTGTGCTGTTCAAGATGCCATGAATCTGTTTTAGTGCCCTCTCAGTGACCTCTGATGTTGCCTGGTGTTTAGATGCACTAATGCATCTAGCTTGTAATATTCTAGACCCATCACTCCTCTGCTCAATCAAAGTGCCCTTGATAACAACTGCTACTCGCTGCTGGTATAACGAGATGGCTCCAGATTACAGCAATGTTCATGCAGAAAGGGGGAAAGGAATGATCCATAAATTTCTCACTAAAACAAACTGAAGTCATGAGAGGAGCCTTTTTTGGATGACAGAGACAGGAAGATTGCACTGGATCTGCCGTACTCTTGCCAGTGGGTTTTGCTTCAGTCTCTTGAAATCACTCGAGGGAGATAATTCAGCTAGCTAAGACTGTCAGAAGATGTATTTGAATTAATTAAAACAAACATTTTTAGGTAATTATACCTTGGCACCACATTAGAAATGAGCAACAACAAGATGTGTTCCAGACGTTTATAGTAAATATATATTACGCTATTTGGAGTAATAGAAGTTAGTTAGTTTTCAAAATACAGAAAATAACATGAAACATGCAAGTAAACTTTCCTTTGGAGCCATTACAACCAAAACAGGAATTCACAAGCTTTTTCAAAATTGTCTGTATAATGGCTTCTTAAGAAACTGCAGTAAGTTTCTAATATTTGAAACAATTGTTGCATGTTAATTGTGGCATAAAAATTTCAAATCCCAAGCAGTACTCAGAGTAATTATTACAGAAGTATTATTTTCATAGGTATTTTATTTGCCATGTGTGATGTACATATGTACATAGATGTTAGCAGTTCCTCTTTGATACACATGTTTCAGGATGTGCCCTGACTCCCCTTTCCCACAGGAGTGGAACAGTCTGCAGCTGCATCTGTATGACTGAATTCAGTTCTTTCAACTGGTTTTTGTCTAATCTAGTTACACCTCCCTAGCCAGAAACCTCCCTGGTTAGACGGTGCAGTACCTTCCATTTGCAAAAGACCACACTGAAGGGCCCACCCCTAATTTGTTGTCTCATTTAGCCTGAAGCGAAAGTCCTCTCAACTGGCAAGCAGAAGCAATGCTGTTTCTCTTCAGAGAAACAACTCAAGGGTGCTGTGGCATATACTGTAGGCTTAATCTAAGACATACTTTGCTAAAAACCTCACGTTATACTGAACATATGGCAGATGATCATTATTTAACTCTTTAAATCAAACCAGATATCCAGTTGGAGGTGGATCTCTCATGATCTGGCAATATTTTCTATGAGTGCTCAATTTTAACAAGTGTAAAAAGGAGTTAAAAATTAGACTAAATCCACAATTATGTGCTTCAGTGGTCTCATGTGGCCTTCTTGGTTGTCTTTTATTACTGTCTTGCTATTAAAATAACCTCTGATTTGGATGATTTCTAGTGGTATTCGCCTTCTCTCATGACTGTGCTAAACCAGCTCAGTCAGAAATGACATAGGGACACATAAAACTACTTCTCTAAAACAAATTTCTCCAAAAACCCTCCTCTAACACCATTGTCTTTGATGCAAACTGGTTTATCCCAAGTGTCAGGTATTTAAAAGATTTGGAAGCAAGGATCTGCAATGTCTTAATTGTCATTTTTATGTTATACAGGCTAAAAAACATTCTGCTTTGGGTTTCAGCTTCACTTTGAAACTGCTTTAGCACCCATCATCTGTTCTTCATATCTTCTTTGTCCTGTGCTTCTGCCCATCTCCCAGTCCTGTATTTGATTGTTGTGTAATAGTTTGTTGTACGGGAAAATAGTACTGGTAACTTGGATCCTTACTTGTCCTTCCTGCAGCATTCACACCAGGCTTACAAGTACCCATTGCAATGGAAGATTAGCACAAGGATGGAGGCAACCTGCTCATATTTTAAGACAGGAAACCACTTGTTGTGACAGCTAACCTTCCATAAAGGGGCTTGCATAAAAACAGATACATACTAAAAGGACAATTGTTAAAAATAAACAAGCAGATCCAACAGACAGGTCTATTTGCTCGAGATCTTAACTATACTTTTAATAAGCAACAGCATAAACAACCCTGATTTTGCAATTATGTGATACCACTCGGACCCAAAAAATAATTCATGAGATATATGTTACTGATGTAGGAAGATGGTTTGGGAATACGAGATAAGTGTGGGATTACTGTTGCTATAAAGCCTGGGGTATGCTAAACCGTGTTTGAATTTAGGTAGGACTGGTTTATAAGAATTAAATCTACATCTGTGGTGGACTTGAACTTGCTGAATATCCAGGTGGTCTGGACTCAATTAATTTGACTCAACTTTCTTAAAATGAAAAATATATTTACTGTTAGTAAATCATAAATAATATAAACTACAAAACAGACTGAGTTAATGAGTCCCTGAGAACCATATCTTGCAATGTTTTCATCCCAAGAAGGACCACCTTTTATTTCTTCTTCCATTTTTAATGGAAGTTCAGTTACTTATTGAACAATGTTTATTGAAATAAGTAAGCTACAAGTGTTACAATGTTTACATTACAGTGTTTATTTTTTTATTAACAGTGATTTTACACTCCCAAATATTTCTTTATAAATGCTGGCTTAGTATTTGAAGCTAGCATACTTAAATAAATATTTAAAGAAATAAAGGTGAAATATCAAATGTTCATACATGTTGCCTTTTGTCAGGCAGCCAGATTCAAAACTGTGATGAACTCAACATTATTTCTTTCTCCCAAGTGCCACAAATTCCATCCAGCATGTTAAGGAACAATGCACACAAAGAATTTTTTTTTTTTACTTTTGGTGTAAAAATTCCATAGTTTGGTATCAGGGCTTTTGCTATTCAGTTTGCTTCCAATTTTGAAGGAAAAAAAAGAGTGGAAAAAGATGAATGAGATGAATGACACCCCTTTTGGGGAATAATGTATCCATCCTGTTATATGCTTTGTTTCCTGCATAAGATCATGATTATTATTCCATCTTTCCTCTGAAGACATATCTAAAACCTTAGTAATGTAACTTGCTGAGAGATTATTAGCAGTGTGTGCAGACTGTGTGTTGTTTTGCAGGTGTCTATGTTTATTATGAAAAACTGAAATTCAGAAATCACAGTCAGTACTTTGTCTGTCTCAGCTTTCAGCTCGGCCTCTGAGTAACCTGATGCTCCAAACCCCACAGCTGTCATCTGCCCCAATATGAGACCTCAGCCAGGGGCCAGGCTCTGCTCTCATTTTCTACAGTGCAATTTCACTATGCCAGTGGAGTTACTGGAATTCTAGGGTACACGAAAGTGTATTTTGGCACCAAGAGTCTCTGTGCAGTTAAAGGAGGATGGTATGTTTTTACTGATTAGCAGAGCTGCATTGATGCTGCTGAGAATGGGGAGCTGTAGGAGGGAGCAGGCACTGAGCTATCCAATGGATTCCAACTGTGGCACAAATTAACCTTTGGTTAATGTCAACACAACTCTGGGTGCAAGAGGATTTTTACAGTTTTCCCACAGGAACGCAAAGAACAGCCTGTAGGAAATGATGAAATGTTTTGCTGGATGTGTCTACAGACAGAAAATCTTTGCGGCTAATTTTTGTTTCAAGCCCTGGATGAAAGAGTAAGTAGGTCAGAGACACAGAGGAGTAGCTCAGGCAGAACAGAAGACTCAGCTAAGTGACCACTTCTGTTGTGTGTTACCACCAGTTGGCAGAAAACATACTTAAAATAATGTTGTTCTTTATAGAAACACCAGCTTAATTTTATACTGCCTATACTTGACGTTAGCTGACCCTTTCCCTTCTGAGTATTAGTGGTTACCAGGATTTCCACTTCTATGAATGAATTTAAATAAATTTGGATTTAGAAAATATTTGCTTTTTATTTTCCTTGGTCTTTGCAAATGTGGAAATTCAGCCTGTCCTTCAGTTCACTGTGCAGCGTAGAGGGAGAACAAACCAGTCGCAGGCATGTCACAGTGAGATAGAACCAGGACCAGGGAATCCCATGCCTCTGGATTCAAATGAATTTGGAGTAGCTGGGCAATTTCCAAACTATGAAAGCTTTAGTGTTGAAGGCGATTTAAAAAAAAGTGTTTTAAAAATGGCCCAATCCTATTTTATTTCTTTATGATGCATCAAAAAAAACTGAGAAGACTTTTTGAAATATCATTTCTGCACATTCATTAACTTTGCAATATCAGTAATACCAAGTTTGATCATCTCTACATTCTTTATGTAACTTTTTGGTGATTTACACTGAGTTTGCTGTAAATCATGATACTTTAACAAGATAGCTTTTCTTCAAAATGGATGCTAAAAATCATATTTGCATTAAGTGGGTGGTTTTTTTCCAGTTCTCTTGCAGACTACAAAAATACAGAATACTGCAATTTGCCTGGTTTTGAAGGAATGTGTCATGTTTATAATACTTGTACCCCCTAAATAAGACTGTACAGGTGGAAATACCTGTATTGTGGCTTGGTGGGATGATGTTCTTAAATATCATGAAGGAAAATACTTTATTTATTCTCTCTTTTTTTCTTTCTTTGTTTTTTTGTGGGGGAGGGGGTACAGGTACATCAAGTGGTCTTCCACTAAACACTTGTGTATAATAGGCAACACTACAACAAGGGTCTTATTTTAAGGTACATAAAACTTGTGAAAATGGAGTACAAGATCCCTCCCTTAACCTCCCCAGGACAGCTTAGAAAAAACTGTGAAACACCACTGGCCTGGTCATGCCAGGCATGTATCTTCCACAGCTTCCAGTAGGGAGTCCAACCCTGAGAAGCATTAAGCATGGATGAAAAAACATTGGGTTCAAGCAAACACAAATCTTTGTTTGACATAAATATAATAGGCTCGTGGGGCTGTAACACAGACAGCAGAAATTTGCCAGCATTCCCTGTTACCGATGTGCTCATCAATCAACATCACATTGTGCTCACTGGTGTACAGCGCCAGAAAAGCTCTTGACTGAAGGGCTTGTAATAGAACCTGAAGGCTAGACAAAGTAACCACAAAGTAAGATGTATTTAAACAAAATGAAGGAAAAGTGACTAATTACATCTGAGCTGCATCTCAACTGGACAGATGTCTAGGAAGGACACAGGGGGATTTTTCTAGTTTGCCACAGTTGTATGGTTTTTGGTCTAATTTTGTGCACATAGCAGTGGTTCCCACACTGACATTTATGGATCGCCAAGGAACAGTGAGTACATGGTATATTGTCTATGGAAATACAATATTCTGCAATGTTTTGGAGCAAGCAGAAGTTAGATGACAAGCGCGCAGAGTGGTCCCTTATCACTGAAGAGTTATAATGACCTCTTGGCCTAAAAAATTTGGAAATCTTTATGGGTTTCCATTGTTTAATGGTTTTTTAGCCCACTAACACCAAAGATTAATACACCACCTTTCGCAAAATTTTGGCTTCCATTTTTGAAAGGTGAGAGAAATATTTCTTACTCTACTAACTTATGAACTCTGCCTAATTTTGGCAATTGACTCCACAGTTCCTGAGCAATGCACATCATATGTAGGTAGGTTGTTTTAAGCAATGTGTACCATTTATAGGCTGTTCTCCAGCAATGTACTTCATATGTAGGCCGGAGTATTAATAATAAAATTGAAGCTTGGTAGCATGACTGATCTCTGAAGGGAAGAAAACAGAATCTCAATATGGTAATATTGGATGCATGGTCACTTCAGCACTAACATGCTTGCTATAGAGAAAGCTGCATGCAAAGTCCTTTGTGTACTGCCAGGAACTCCTTGTGGATAGCTGAAGCTCTGCACTGGCAAATAATAGCTCAATTTTAACTTCTTTAAACAGAAAATATTATCCTCCTTCACCATTGTGTGTGGTGTGTATTTAAACCTATGTATTTTAAGTGCTGTAAGATTCTTCAGACCTGTAATGACTACAATACAGTTGTAGATCACAGTGAAAACTGGAATGTATTTTTTTCAAGTAAGGTCCTAAGATTGAAAAGAAATTGAGTCAGTGTTTCCTTGGCCTCAAATCAAAAAGTTCTTTTTGTGAATCTGGAATATGAGTCAGTTGTGAAAAAGCAAATAGCAATAGAAAGACTTTTCAGAGACATTGACCCAAGATTCAAAGAGGCAAGGATTTCATGCCAAGGAGCAGGAACAGATGAATTGCAATAGACAACCATCAACTCCACAGATAGACACAGAAGAAAACATTCTAGAGAAATTGAAAAGGGAGAAGAAAACTCATGTCAAACAAGGAACAATGTCACTGATGTGGCATCTAACTTAGGAATGCGAAATGTCAATTTATTTGCAAACCTTCCACTAAGATGTTCTAGCAAAGGAAGGGCATGGGTTACAGTCAGAGTTCAGAGTTCCAACTGGTGGAGAAAAACTGGTTTTGAAACCACATGGGAAAGGATGAAACTGCAAAAGCAGAATACAGATGGTTAAAAAAATACTTTGGAATAACACTCAGGGATGCAAATGTAGTAACAACTGAATTTCTACAATGGAAAAGTGACAATGAGGCACTGTAGTTAAAGATTCAAGGTGAGACCATTTGTCCCTGGTGAGGAACAAATCCCACACTTACAGAAGCACAAACTGGGACAATCACCGATTGAAACGAGAGCTTGCAGGAACATGCCACCTCTCACTGCTGTTAGACAAAGCAGCTATGCTGGTGGCCTAGTGGCTACCAGTTGTCTGGCAAGCTCTCAGGAACGGGATTGCTTTAGGACACAGACTCACCGGTGAGGCAGTGGAAGGACACAGAGTCTGTCAGGCAACCCACTGTGTTGGATCATCTTTTGAAGGGAAAACAGACCACTGGAGGAACTATAAAACGTGACAGCAGATGGCATTGTTTGTAGAATCAAAGACCAGCAGCCTGAGCTGAGGCTCTAAAAACTGTGGGGAAGGAAGAGGACAGACTCAGACTCTGCAGTGACCTCAAGGAGCTGAGCAAGAACATTAAAAGGAAGCATTTCCACTTGTTTGCAAGTAACAACATGTGTGCTGGGGGAGAGAGCCAAATTCCTAAGCAAATTTGTTGCCTTGGCAGCGCTTTGGCAGAGCCTCCTGGACACAGAAAGCCAAAAATATTGCCTTCTCAGTAAACTGCTTAGCAGATGCTGCTGTGTAAGGTCACCTCTGAGCATGACCAGAAATGGTTCTGCAGGCACTGCTACAACTAAACTACTACCAAAGGTTTGTGGTTGTATATTGAAACAACTGTTTCACAGGACTCCTGATCACATTGGAAAGGGCTTTTCCCAGACAACTGAGGGGCAAGAAGACTCAGAAGACTTGTGCCAGCCTTTATTTCCTGTATAATTTTGCATGTCATATCTGTGAAAGAAGTCTTTTGTAAGTGAGTTGTGGGGATTGAAATGGCCAGAAAGCAAGGAACTCAAATACTGTGCTGAGGGAAGCTGGAGAAAACGTTGCTCTTCTCCTCCTTCTCCCAACTGTCATGCCGCAACTATGAAAAACAGAAACATGGATTGCGTTTTTCCTGACTACTGCAAGAGTCACCAATATTGAGAGGAAAATTGCCAGCTGGTGTAATCAGCCCGAAGCAGCTCTGCTGACTCACACCCATGGAAGCCTTGGCCATACCAATACTTTAAATGAAAGATTAATTAGATAATAACAATTTGGTCAGAAAACTGAGAGCTGAATTTGGCATGGGTGATCACCCTGTCTCTGCTCTCCCTTCCTCCCAAGGGGCTGTCGAACTCTGAATGGCAATAGCTTGTAAATCTTTGTGTCTGCTCTTCTTCAGTATGGGTTGCCCAGGCCAGCCCTGCCTTTGCAGAGCTTTGTGCCCTCCCCAAAGCGAATCATTGTGATGGCTGTTTTGGATGCTGGCAGGTCCTGCTGGCTTGCAGCCATCTTGTTTTCACCTGTCATTCATGTCACCTGTGCTACCCTACCTTCTGCCTCGCACTCAAACAACTGCCTTTTCTAGTACATAGGAAAGTGGGTGTACCGCCCCAAATTGCATGCCCTTAGTGAAAACTGAGTAGCAAATGCCAACCATTCCCCACAATCTGCTTGTTTCAAATACCATATTGGTTCAAGTCACACTCACTCTGCTGCTGAACAGAGGGTAAAGCAGAGGTAATCCCTAGGCAGCCTGAGCAGCAGCACTGTGTCTCTATCAACACAGCAAGGCATGAGCAAGGCAAGCAGCTCCACAGCAGCCAAGGGGACAGGACCACCATGAAGAGGACTGATGCCACTTCTGTGCCCAGGCCATCTCCAGCACTGCTGGGGCTGCCTGCAAGGGTGCCAATTAGTGCCAGCCACGGAAGCAGTTCCTGCCAGATGGACACCTGCCTGGGAGAGAGAGCACTGAAATCACCCACGCATCTCACAGAGGTCACCGAGCAGCCATTCGATGCTAATAACTTTTGGTCACTACCAACTTGGGCCGCAATCGAACCACTGACCTAGAGGTGAAAGGCTGTATATCCCATTACCAATCTGCTAAACCATCCAGTCTCCCTATTACTGCAATTTTAATTAACTGAGCCAACGACATGAAAGCTGAAGGGAGGGGGAGTGGGCAAGGAAGCGAGAACACATTGGCTTTTACATGATTTGTTTCTTTTGAGTGGGTTTTGCTTTTTGTTGAAAAGTCTTGTCCTAACCTGTGCTGCCCATGAGACAATCCCTGATCTGCTGCTCAGCACGGGGCTAGACCACGCAGTTGCTGTTAACAGCCAAAATGGTGAAACACTGCTGCTGCCCCCACTTTACAATGTAACCCCTGGGAGAGCAATTCCTGACATCAAGATCTGAAATTTACTCTCATCAGGAACATTCCTCAGAGTAAAACTGAAATAAATGAAAGTCCTGATGTGCTGAATTCTGATAAAGTCTTTTTGTGAAACAAACAGAAAAAAAAATTTGTTTGCTCTCAAGTTCCTAGCATCCAGAGAAAGACTGCTGTAATGCAGTCCATAACAGGATTGCACTCAATAAGTAGAAAAGTTAATGTCTCTGATAAGCAAATGATTTGACCAGGCCTAAGTTCAGCTGTTACAAGTCACTGGGAATGGCTCCACAATTGTTTGAATGAGGAATAAAAGCGTTATGCTTCTCTGTTAAGAAATCATGTCATTGCCAGATGCAGAAGAAAAAGAAAGCTATTTGTTTAGCAACAGTGCATGTCATTTCCTTACCTGGTCCTTTCCATAAATTTTAGTCAGTGTCTTCACTGCTGGCTAGGAGCATTGGAGGGAGGATGGTGAGCCCTACAGGAACTCTGAGGTTGGCCTTGGTGTGACTCGTGCCATCATCACCAACAGCTTCTCATGTAGCAAGAACCTTTGCAGCTTTCCTGTGGTGATAGTTATCACCATCACTTGAATCCTGCCTGCAGTCTTTGTGGCTTGTGAATCACAAAACAGGAGAAGCAAATCATTGCCTCAGATTCTGAGCAGCTCTGCTGCCTTGTCACCTGCATGTGGCTCTAGCACTGAAATTAGTCAGCAGTCAGCATTGCCCCTTTGTGCCCATGTGTTTTCTTAGCCAGCTGCCTACATTTCCAACAGCATCCACTCCACTGTCAAGCCTGGAGTACTTCATGCCTGTTCTTGCATGTGTGTTTGATAAGTCACGGCATGACTATTTTTCCTCTGTGTGTTGATTATCCACCATGGTCTAATCCCGCAACATAAATGACAGACAGAGAGTCCCTAAAACACAGCAGCTCCTTGAGGTCTAGCATCCTGTGAAAACCCTGCTCCTTGCAGGCTGTTCCTGTCTCCAGCAGTGCAAGCACAGGGGGGGGCCTATCACAGCTTGATTCCAGTCCCCAGCTGTCTGCAACAGCCGCTTTTGCTCAGGGCCTCACACACAGCGCTGGCCAATCCGTAGCTCGGGGCTTCCTGGAGGTGGGGAGCACTCGGTTGAAAGTCTCTGCAACCCCTCATATGTGTGAGCCTCTTTGATGCTCTTGTGCCTTGTTATTTCAAATGCTTTGCACGTGCAACTTGTGCAACAGGTCTAGAAAAAGAAAATGAGCAAAAGGAAGCCAGAACCAAACTGTGCTTTTAATTATACCTGTGGTTGGGATGGAAAGCAAAGTATTAAGCAAACCCTAGCTATGTGTGCCCTGATGGCTCTTCTTTCCCAGTTTCTCTCTCCTGTATCTTATGTACTCTGTTCAAGGTGCACTACCTTGATCTTTAATAGTCTCCTTTTACCCCTTAGCACCTCCCCAAAGTGCAGCCTTGCTCTGACCCCTGCCGTCTGCTATCTTTCACTGATCCCTCTCTCCCTGCTCCCAAAGAGGGTGTTAAAATGTCACTGCACTGATCCGGGAGCTTGTGGCACTGTGAGAAGAACAGATCAGAAATGCCATGGCAACTTTGCGGCTTGAAATTTGGGGAGTGGGGAGGGGTGACATATTAGGAGCATAAACAGCAGCATCCCTTTCAATGGACTAACACAGAGTTCCTCCATCATGTTCCAGCTGAAGATCAAAGTGTTGAAGGTCTGAACGTAAGAACTGTACTGCAGCATCAAAAAATGTTGTCAGAGAAAATGACAACTGCTTGGGAGAGGATCAGTGCAGTATTTCTAGAGAAACCTCTGCATTACAGGTTAGAGTCAGGTCCCTGTTGCAGCACACCTGCTCTCCTGCTCAGGTTGGTTAGGTGTGCATCTAGGCAGCATCCAAGAGGCAATGAGGAAAAGTATCTCCATTTGCATCCTCACTGGCCCTGAAGATGTGAGGACTCCTCGTCTGTCCCAGCAAAGTCCAGAGGGTTACCTTAGCCCTGTGTGCATCTTTTACCCCTCACTGTCCAGCTGCTGAAGTTTCTGTACTGCTAACTACCTAACAGCAGAAACACAAGCTTTGTGTAGGAAAGTGGGCTCTCTTCTGATGGTCTGGTCTGTGCTTGGTGGATGGTGGAATGGAAAACAGTGCATTAACTGCTTAGAAGACCCACAATTTTAGGCAAAATCTGAGATACAGAGATGGGCCTAACACCATGAGTGCCCTATGAGCAATGAAAAGGATGATTTCAGGCTGTGTTCACTACAGCCTCCTGCTACATTACTCCCTACAGGCAGGGAGTAATAGCATTGGCTTTTATGCTTTTAGACTGAAAGCCTCAAAGTTAATAACCTGTTGAGATGAACGAGACAGTTCATCCACTTCAGAGCTCTTTCCCAGTCTGCCTGCAAACTCAGCATGACAGATTTACACTTGGTTACACTTCTAATAATTTCTTTTCCTGCCCGTCATGGCTAAAAATATGTGTAACACATAGAAATGAAACTGAATTCTGAAGCACATATTTTGCACAAGACCTGAATTTTATGCAAATTCCATGAGCACAGAAGCGCAGTCCGGGCTTATGCTTGTAATGTATCCATACCTGAGACAGGCACAGACGAGTTGCGTATGCTAAATTACAAAAGCCTCTTGGTTTTATCACTTTAGTTGCAATGTATTCCACTTTATCTCTGCAGAGCTAGTTATTGGGAAACACTACAACCCAGGTCCCCAAAGCAGACACTTCCATTGCTAACCTCCCTCCAAGAGTGTGAGATGATGTAGCTTGGAGTGCTATCTGACACATCAGGATAAATTGTGAAGAGAGAAGAGCTGCACACTCTGCAGCCAGTGGATGCTCTGCTTCGCAGAGCAGTGTGGAGGGCAGTGCCTGGCTCAGAGGTTTATCCACAGCAGTGGCACTGTGCTGCAGACTCCCACTGCCCACGACTGCACTGCAAGGCACAGCTGGATTAGCACAGCTGCGTGGCAGCTACAGCTACGGTTGGACACAGAAAGGGAGAGAGAAGGACTGTGCCACACTAATGTGAGAAAGATAATCTCAGCTGCAGGAAGGCATGAAGAGGAAGGGATTCTTAACACCAGAGATTTGACATGACCCATAGATCTTGTGGAGATCTTGCTCCCACTTGCTTCTCTGAGTTTTTCCCATCACTGTTGCTCAAAATTGAAATGGGAAGTTTGGTTGGGAAATCCTTAGATAGCGTGGGAAATACTTCAGCAGAATTGCTGAGCTTCCTGTGCCCTCAACACTTCTTTACCATCCTCCAGGGATCTGTGGGGCTCTAGATTAGATGCTTTCACTCCTGGCCTATATTAACACTTGGAAATCATTGTTCCTGAATGTCCTCCAGAAGCCTCTGCTCCCTACTATAAAGTGTGTTAAATTCACAAGCTTTTTCCTTTACTTTGACACTCACCAGATTTGGATTTCTCTTTACCTACTGTGAAGCCCATCATGTGACCTCCAGTCACATCCACATCTACCCACTAAACCAACACCCCTGGGGACCTGGCTCACCCTGCACACAAATCACCTGCGAGAGAGACCCTGCCCTGAACCATTCTGGTCACAGGCACTCCCACTGTGACACCCAACAAAGGCACAGGAGCTTCCTTGGACCATCACCCTGTGCTTACAGCCGTCCCTGCCATGCCCTGAAATGTTAGTCCCCTGCAAATGCACAGACACAGACATGGCTGAAGCTAGGACCAGCACAAGACTAAAACTGGGCATCTGAAGTGCGGCTTCAGACAGTCGCACGCAACAGAAGCACCAGAGTGACAGAAAAGTCCTGCTGTGAGCTTGACTGCATTTCAAACAGGATGTGAATGCTAACAATACAACTTGACTCTCTGGGGGATTTTGGCTTTCTGAGTGCTGCAGATTTGAAAATCATTGGCCACTTCTAAGCAAGAAGAGGAGGGCTAAGGGCACTCTAGTAATGAAGGACATTGGAAGGCAAAGGAGAGGAGATTCTGTAATACTGTCCCAGTCCCTAATGTAGCTGTCTCTCAGGCCACGTGATTCTTCCAGTTAAGGTTTTGTTGCTTTTTTCTGGACATGACACCAGGCTCTTTCCCACATTCCACAGTCCATCCTGGACCTGAGGTTGAGAAATGCTCTCCCTCTACCATGGTTGTACCCCTGGGATTACATTCCCCCATGCCAGTTCCCTGATCTTGCCACTCTCAGGCCACATAGTAGCAGTCCTGAGAAAGCAAACGCAGGCACAGCCATTGACCCAGACGCATCATTTCCCAGGAAGATGCCATCAGTACAGCAAGGGCTTATGTCACAAGTCATGCATTAAGCCTCAGACTACAAAACTGAATTTTAGCTCACGTTAGTGGAGCAGCATCCCCCAGTTCTCAGGCCAGCAAATTACTTTACCTGGATAGCAGGTTCTCCATTAACCCAGCACAGATCTTTGCTCCTGTCCTGGAGTTAAAGATTTATGTAAGTGTACCTCACTGTGTTTCTCTGGGCTTGGATGAAGATGACACTTCTGTGATCCAGAGAGGCATGACTTACTGTTGTGTCATCCAGTGCAACTGAACTGCTCACCATAGGAATAGTCCCCTGCAAGTTGCATCATTCATTGCCCAGTTCCTTTCTTTTCCTGGCTCTGGGCTCTTTTCCCATCGGCCTGCACGTAATGCCCCTTTCCCCTCATTTAAACACCTGTTCTCCCCAAGAATGGCACCACCACCACAGAGTGTTCTGCTATTTTACTCACTGCTCCTGTCATAGTGCAGGTCTCTACTTCTCAGGCCAGACCAGACCGGCATCAGAGAGAAAGGCACAGTTGTTGGAAGAGACGTCACCATTCCCAGATTGTTTAAAGAACTGAAAATATGTCAGTGCTGCTGTACTTTAACTAAGAGGAAGAAAGATGCTTTATCTGCCTTCCTGCAGCTACCATTTTGTTTTTCAAGGGGTTTTGGTTTCCCTGAGGGAAGCTGGACCACCCAAGGTTGTAGCCACACGGTGGAGCACAGAGGAGGGTGAACATCTGCTGGTGAATACAGAAGGATGGGAAGAAGGGACAGGGACAACAACAGGGGAGAGATAGTAAATGCTCAAAGTCATAGACAGCAGAGAGCAAACAAGCTCAGCAAACGTCCATGATGCTGACGAAATCTTGCGCCTGTGGTGAGAACAGAAGCAGTGGCAAACTGTACCTGCATGTCCACATCATTGAAATGTATGTCTCTAAACACACTAACAGTTCTTAAAAAGGAATTCACATGCACTTTTCACTAATCCTACAAAAAAAAAACGCTCTTCATATATTTCTTAGACACTTGTTAATGTCCTCTGACATGCCAGTGTTGGAGTGCATGAAGGGCTTTATAGCATGGCATAGAGGTCCTGCTGGGATCCACAGTGCTCTCAGCCTTCAACCTCAGGCTTCTTCATTTAAACCACTGCATGTTTGCACACATCTCTTAATAGATTTTCAGATGGGTTCTTGGTAAGTAGGAGGGGGTTTGTTTTGGGTGGCTCTTTTCACTTGTTTTTTTGGCAACTGCATTTTTCCTTCATTCAGCTGACTAGTTTTCATTAGCATCTCTAGGAGAGTAAAGACCTGAGGGTGTACACTGCAGGGTAAAACGGCCAGCAGTGCTAAGACTAGGGGCTGAGGGTGTGGGCAAGCTGTGGAAGGCAACATTTGAAACCAAGAGATGTTTTACTGCTTGAAAAACAAAACACACAATGGGGTAACACCACAAGCACTGGTGATTGCTGCAGTTTGCTTAAGCGCCCTTTCTGGTTTTGCTCTCACAGCAAAGCGAAAAAGCTTCACGAAGGCTCAACAACCCATGTTGGGTGCCTCCCCTGCTTCAAGTATCCTGCTCTCCTTGGCCTTGAGTCTCAGCAGCACAGTGCCAGGGCAGAAGGCATGCAGGAATCTGCTAGGGAACAGCTCTGGCTCTAACAGCAAGAGACTGCTGTCTTGCTTTCAGGCAGTAAAAAGACAATCAACACTGTATTTTGCTTTCCCTGTAAGTGTTCTCCCTAATCTTCTCTAGATGTTCCATGTTAATCTTAAAACACAAGCATTGCCCTATGTATAATGTTATTTTTTTAACCATTTTTTAAGGTTGAAACACAGCAGTGACATGAAATACCTGATAGCTGTCACAAGAGAGAAGAAAAAAAAATCTCTTGTTTAAAATCCAACCATAATAGCACATTTCAGAAACCTCCACAGCAGATTTTTCCACCAAGTGAAGAAGGCTTTTCCACCAAAGTTGATGCAGAAGGGGAAGGAAGAAGTGGCTTAGGTGGCATGCTTTGTGTGTCAGGTTTGGAGCACAGGGGCACCAATTGCTTGTGGTGACATCTTCACCTGTTTTTTCATCTCCTGTACTTGTGCTTTACTGTACTGCAGATAAAATTCCTCCAACTAAGATTGTGTATTTCTTCATGTGCTCATGGAGGATGGCTGACTACTTAGTAGCTCCACTAACAGTCCAGGATTTCCACCGAATACAGGCGCTGGAAGGGGGCTGTGCTTGTGGAAGTCCTCTTTTCTGCAGATCCCCCTACTCCACTGTTGTATGGGCCTGTCTTGAAAAATGATCACTACAAATTACAATGTTTTGCAGGTTAAACAGTTTACATTTTTACACATGGATGCCTTTCTATCTCCTTCTAGCTGTTACTTCCATACAGGATCCCCTAGGGAAAATTACTTCATCCTTGCTGATACAGATGGCAACAGAAGGAACTTCTAGCATTTCATAATACTTCTAAGAATAAAGCCACTACACCACAGAGCATTCACTTCTACTGCAGTATCCCAATGAATGGCATAAAAAAGAAGGCTGAAACTTCTATTTGACATGTCCTGTGTTGCTTCTCTGATACCACCTGTGATATCATCAAATAGAAATATCTTAAAAAATAGTGTATTTGGTGGCAGAAAGAGAACTGGCTTTGTTAGCTGAACTGATTTTAAGAAAATATGCACATTAGTTTTCAGTAGAAAAGGTACATTTCATAAACAGATAGGAGACTCAGCGCTGTTAATTGTAGTATGCAGCTTATACAAAGAGACATTTGGAAACTGAAGAAAAACGAGGCAGTATGTTTAGATAGTGTAACAACTCTGATTTCATTTTGTGACTTAATTAAAGGGTCATGTGATGCCACTTACCAGTCTTCTCTGATAGGCTATTACCTCATGCTGACTCATGCAGTTTTTCTAACTTTACAGCCACTATCCTGTTTCATCATTCATATGTGGTCAGCTTGGAAAACCACCAACCAGAAAAAATTAATATTCTCAAAATGAGGTATTTTTCTCGGTGTGGAGACAGTGGCATAGCTGTATGTCTCCTGCACTCGGTGCAGCTTGTATTGGTTTCTCTTAAATGTTTGGATTAATTTCCTGTTCAGGGTAGACCGATACCTCACTGAAGTAAAAACCATGTCAGCTTTAGCAGGAATGTTTTCAGAGTCTCCACCTGGGAAGACTACATCTCTGAGTGGGAAAATAAACACATCGGCCTTCAGTTGGTTCACTGACTATTTTCTCTGCTGACAACACTAATTGTTCTGTCAGTCAGGATGGTGATGGTTTTCAGCACCAGGCCCTAAAAGAACGGGAGGATAACGTTGTCTTTTGTTAGTATCTGAGCTCAGAAAACATAGAGGTACCTAACTTTGTCTGTGTTCATAAAGTTAACTTAGAAACCGGGGTAGACTGGAGAGCACCGTGCAAATGGGCATGAGTTGACACAGATAAACTTTCACTGTGTCTTTCCTTATGTTTCAGATTTAATAGATTAGGAAGAATAGTTCATATATCCTTGCAAGTTTTAAACTACACTGTACTTTCAATTATGTTATTTCACTAGGAAGTGATTGCATTTCACTTTGGTATAACAGAGCAATGCTAGGCCTGTCATTCACATCGTAACAGCAACATGAAGGAAATATATTTTGAAAATTCATTACGGTTTTTTTTCTCCTAAATGAAGACCTTTCTTTGTAAAGGAGGATTTTTGCAGAATTCTAGTCACACCAAAAAGAAAATAATGGCAACATACTCCACGAATTACTGATTCAAATCAGCACCAATTTCTAGAGAAGAGCAGATAAAAATCTGTAACCAGTAGTTGAAACTACTTTGCCAGACTTCTGGATCACCTAAATACATATCTACACATCTGTACTGACAGCCCTTTTCTAAAATTTTGGCGACTTTTTTTTCAAGTGAACAGGGTACCTATGCTGTATTACAGGAGCAGACAGCTGTCCCTGATTTTGTACAAGACAGTCAGTATACCCCTTTCACAAACAAATGTTACTTCTGTAACAAATCTGTCCAGAGTATTTCTTATATCATAATTTCTGATACAGTAGTTTCTTATTAAGTATGTCTAAAACAGAGGAAAATTAAATATTCTCTGACAGATAACGCTAATGCCTGCAATCATGGTGTCATCATTGCCTTTATCACAAGCCACTAATTTCCTACCCAGCCAATGAAACATACCTAGAAACAATTGTTTATCTTCTAATTCTGTTTCTCTCAAATGCCTCTCTAAGTGTTACAACCCAGAGAAACTTGGGTGAACTACAACAGTACACATTTTCCCTGATGATAGCAATGTAAATAAATCCTGAGTATTTATGTGCTTGTATGTGTTTACACAAATATATGAACCCTCTGTCTTACAAAATACTATACAAGAAGACACAGTGGCAGTGCACATAAATATTTTGCATAAAGGTGGTTACACTGGTGTCACCGCTATGAGCTGTAGTGCTGAGTATGCTGACACACACTCACAGAAGACAGCATTTGCTTCTGTCTTGTCCTCTACACCCCTATACCTCTGCTCCTGAGTCCACTAAGCCAGTTGCAGAAATAGTGCAGCGCTTCCTCTTGTGTTGTACTATACAAAGAATTCATTTCAGCTTTCACACACACAAAAAATTTAGGGCTTTACTGTGAGGGCAAATAAAGAAATACCCATAGTAGAACGCAGCACTGAGCTGCTGCCTGCTCTTAGGGAGGTCTGTTTACCTCTCTGTGGCCTGATGTCCCATCTAACTCAACATCTGGCTTCTCTATTTAAATTGCGGAGATTGTCTATGACTCCACATCCTCAAGTGCCCACAACAATAGAAACCTCTAAAGAAGATCAAGACCGCTAGCACATAAAATATGGTAAGTATCAATGATGACATGGCACGCATACGAAACGTCTGTCTTGTTTTGAAATAGCCACCATGTGAGTCACCATGCACAGACCATCTGACAGTCAATCCCATCTACCTTTTAAACTGCATCACACCAATATTGCTACCATATATTCCATACTTCACATTGGTTTTAGACCAAAATTCTATATAACAAATAGTTAAGCATTTATATTATAGATACTTAACACTCTAAAATATTCATTTTAAAAAAATGCATTGATGAAACTGTACAGTTCCTCGTCTTTAATTAGGGTAGGCCTGAGTTCTCATCTCCAAAACTAGAATTTGCTGTAGGAAAATACTAATGGTGTTAAAATCTGGCATCTTACTCTATTCTGTGTCTGATGATAAGTGCTCTGTCATGTTGGATATACACAGTGTCTATCTACCACCCCTCCATATGCACATCTAACCCACACAGAAATAAAACTGGGGGTGTGGGAATGATTTTTATTTTGTGGGCTGTATATCACTGCTTCAAATTACTGGATAATCATGTAATTTATTATTATTGTGTGTGGGTTTTGTTCTGCTGTGGGGTGGTTTTTCTTGTTATGATCTTTTTTTAAAATACTGATTGCAGTGCCAAGGGATGTGAATGGCCATCCTTCAAATCAGAAAGAAAAATTAATACACAGAATCATGAAGACATAGCTTCAGCCCTATGTATAATAAGTGCTAAGCTCCTTTTTTTTCATTCTTGTCCTACAGCTGTTAAGGGTGATTTCCAACATGAGAGGCAGGGAGATCAGTCAACTAATAATTGGTTCACCCTTTCTTCCTTTGTTAATTAATGTTGGCTGCAGCTGGATTTAACATATTGAATTAAGTCAGAGCTGAAATATGTGTTTTGGGACTCTGCAAAGCAGGGAACTGCAGCTGAGAGCTGGGACCAAGAGTTTTGTACAGGGGAGGCCCAGGAGATGTTACTAGCCATTAAATGATAAAAGTGCACTGTTCAAGCACTGGACTCATCTGTAGAGCACCCTATGATGTGCCCAGCACAGCACTGGACAGTTACTTGCTGGGAGAGATGTGTGCCCTAAAGAAAATGCACAGGCATGGAAGGGAGCCTGTATGGACTGGTGATAGGTATCCACAGCAGTATCCTGGAAGAGTCCCCTGGTTTCTTTCTAACAGTGCATTGCGCTAAAGAGCTGGCCAGCTTGCTGCCACCCTGCTTTTGCTCGAGGGATCCCACAACCCAGGCAAGTGGCACCATGCCAGGGAGATTTTGGTTTCTTTCTGTAGAAGAGCTTCTTCTTCCCAATACACAAGACAGCCTGCAGCTCACTCTCTCTACAAGAGCCCATATCTCCCAGGCTAACGTGTAACTTTCTGTTCTGGTCAGGCAGCAGGGCAAATGCTTCTAAAAGCAAAACAAAACAAAACACAACAGAAAAAAACAAAACAAAACACAACAAAACCAAGCTAAACTAAACTAAATTAAACTAAGCAAGAAGCACCCAAAATAAGCATGCCAACCCTAAAGGGAGGCTGCAAGCAGAGACTGCCAGGATGCGGGGTGGGGAATGTTCCCCGGGCGGCACATGGGGCCGGGCTCAGCCTAAGTCCGCAGCCTCCGGACCCTTTTCGGCGCCGCAGCAGGGCTGCGCTGGTCCCCCCGGGCTCCCTCCGGGGCCGGACGAGCCTCCCTGACCGTGCCTCCCCCGCGGCCAGGCCATCCCTCGCCCTTCTCTCGAGACGTGAGGCAGCAAGCACGAAGAGAGGTACTTTTTTTTAGTTGTTGGGTTTTTTTTTTCTTCGTGGGGGGCTTAAAAATACCTCCGCGATTGACAACGGGCACCGCACGAGGCTTCGGCAGAGCAGAGGTGCTGTACATCTGACAATTCTATTAAAACGTTAGTAAAGTTAATGCAGCCTCGATGGCATCTGAAATACTAAATAAGAGACCAGTTTCAGCCCCAGTCCTCACTGGAGGGGATACACTAGTATGTTTCTTATTTTTATTTTCCTTACAGCCTGTTAAATTGACTAATAAAGTCAACACAGAGTTCTCTGTGTGGCTTCAAAAAACTCAGTAATTTTGTTAGAAAACGTTGAAATCCAACCCCAAAGTATTCAGCCCAAATATTTAGTTAAAGTAACCCTGTGGGTTAATAAACTAAACAAAGGCAAACCATGCAAAACTGCAGCAATGAAAACCAGACTTAAATAAACGAAGGAAAGTTTATAAGAACCCTTTAGCTGGAAAAAAACAGGGAAGGAAAACTGCATGAAAGTTTAATATGAAGCATGTGATACACTGGGGCTCGTTTTACAGGTACACAGCTTCTCTTCAGACAGTCGTTTTCTCCAGAAAAATTTCGAAAATTATTTTTCTGCTAAGCTGCATTTCCTTCGAAACCTCATGGCAGCGTTTTCTGCTGAAGAAACACTCGACAGCTTTTGGCAGGTTAAGAGGACCTCTTCTCGGTGTTGCAGCTCTCTCACTGCCCACACTTCACCACGTTGCTAATTTCGGTGTCTGACTTGTTTAGTTATTTCAGCTCCAGTAATGTGGTTGCAAAATATTTACCTTTCACACAAGAATCTGGATTATTTTGATTAGAGACCGATGCACTCTTCAAAATGTTTGCTTATGAGCAGGAGTTCTTCAAAAAGGGGCACAACAAAAGATCCCTCTTCTCAACCACCGCTTTAAAAACAGTTGTTAATAGCTAAACCTCGGCTTGCAATAGAGATGGAGTAAGCCTTTAAAAAAAAAAGGGGGGGGGCATTTAAACCAAGCTGTTTAAAATATATATGCTATATTATCTCAGACTGCCTTCAGCACGCTGGCAGTTTGGTAATAATTATAACCATCTCTGTTCTGCAGTTTAGATGGTCACAGAAGAAACCTTCACGACAATTGGTTTTTTTATCAAATAAAGGGCATGGGATTGATGACATGTTTTTCTCTATGGAATAATGGATTTCCAAATTATTTTCTTTTGCATTGTATCCCCAAAGAAGCAGCTGTAGAGAAGACCGCTAGAAAAACAAGCCCCAAAATAACAAGAGATCGTTTAAACTTCTCTTAGTTGCTTTTCATTGTCAAGAAAAGCTGAATAAACAGCATCAGCCCTGCCTGAGAGCTCAGAAAGCAGGTTTGAAATGAAAGAGACATGCAGACGGAAAAGAGCAGAGCTTTTTTTATTTTCTTCTGTTTTCAAGTATTTAACTTTCTCCTTTTCAGAAAGGAACTTTGTGCAACCCAGGGAGCACTTTATTTACCGTGTACAGCAGAAACAAGTCAAATTTAAAATTAACCTCCAGTCGTGCTGGGAATAGATCGGACCAAATGTTGGGGGAATTCCTTTATTTTCCCCTCCTGATATTTTCGTCCAATTCCACTGCTTAACCATCACCCGTTGTACTGCCAGTGAAGGGAACGGTCCCTTTCGGTGACAAGCCCTGATGAAATGATTTTCTTTAAAAAGAAAAGGAGAAAGATGGACTGAGGAACTTGGGGCAACAAAGCTTTACAAGGAGAGAAGAAAGACTTGGGTAAAATACGACACATTTATCTATCAATTGCTAGACAAGACAAAGAAGGCTTAACAACAGTTTGAAAAGAGTGGCCTGTGAATGGTTACTATTCAATTTGTATTTTATTCCCCGCTGGTCATGGAATTGAGATCAGAAGAAAAAGTGAAAACACATGGCTGAGGTCAGTAGGATCAGAGAACCACCACATACAGCAAAGGGAAGGAAAAGCAATGGGAACTTGTGTGAAGAAATGGATTATATAAACAGAGCTTACCATCGCCTGCACCCCATTATCCTATAATTTACACTGCATGGGAGCATAGAAATATATTAAACTAGTGATAGGTTTCACCGTTGCTTTATGCCAATCAATTCCATTATATACTTTCAGACATGTTTAGAATTCTTGGACTAATGTGTTTATTTTAAATATCACAGGGAAATTATGACATCACCGGCAAATAATGCTGGGTAAGGTTGCCTTCCTTTTGAAGTAAGCTGCAGTGAAACATGATTTTAATTACATAATCACTTTGAAACCGTAATTATATAATAAACGAGGAGGATTAAGCGGGAAGTGTATAGTACATTAAAAATTGCTTAGGTCCTGGAAAAACAAACCGAACACACAGCGAGAAACGCTCGGTCACGAAGATCACTTGATAAGTTCGGGCTATAGCGTTTATTTGAGTTTTGTCCGAGGCTACAAAAAGATGTTCCCTCCGACAGCCGCCGACGTTTGCTTCCCGTTTTTCTCCGGAGAACACAAACCCAGCCCCGGTTTCGCTGGCCGCCGCCTTTGCCTGGCGGGACCGCGGCCCGTCCGCGCCGCCCGCGGAGCTTGCGCCGCCCGTCACCGAGGAGGGGCCGCCGCCGTGCCGATCTGTCCTCCGCCGCACCGGAGGGCCAGGCGGGGACAGGTCTGGTTTTTAAAAGGGGGGTTAGTCGCCCTCCTTTCCTCTGCCGGGTTCCGCACACGCGGGCCGGGAGCGCCGCGCGGGGACTTAATTCTGCAGGCGTGAGCTGTGCGCGGCACCCAGCGCCCCCCGCCCCGGGTTGCGGCGCCCGCTCCGCTGTCCTCCGGAGACACGGGGGAGAGGAGGTCTCGTTTCACTTTTTAGGTGGCTTTTGCGTGTGTGTGTGTGTTTGTTTGTTTGTTAATTGTGGGTTTCGTAGGGTTGTCATGTTTCTTTGGGTTGTATTTTTTGGTTGGTTTTTTTGGTTGGTTTTTAAGGGTTAGACCGGAGCGCGGCAAGGTCCCGGGAACCCTCCCTGTCCCCAAGCGTTCCCCTTGGACTGCCATCGCTTTTCCACTCTGTCCCACTCAGGCTCGGGAGTCAGATGTGCCAGCCTCCCTCTGACCCCCTTTTTCCCCTCCCCGCCCCCCGACCGAGCCAGGCACCGGCGCTGCAGGGAAGAAGGAGTGGCCACCGGGACCCACCGAGGGCACAGAAAGCCCCAAGGAAAGGCAGGAAGGGACCATGTCAAAACACAGTGAGTGCCCATGCGCTGCCCAGAGCGCAAAACCCTGGGGAAAGTGGTTGTGTCCCCAGACCGGAATGAAATTCAGACCCAGCTAACCCAGTGCAAGAGTCTGCTTGCAGCGTCGAGGGTGACACTTGTCCCCAGTTTCCGGCGGCTTATTGCCAGTCAGCTTGGCTCTCAGGACACATCAGACTCAGCCCTTGTCACACAGTCAGAGAGCTGTTCTCAACACTTATCCGATGGGTTGTTCACATCGGGGACATGTCTTTTGGTCTGGACTGTGTATTTCCTACCCATCAGGACACCTTACTTTCTCGAAGGTGAAGAAGAAACACAGCAACATGGATGCCCTGCACCGCAGAAATGGCTTGGACCATCCCATGCAGCTTTGTGCTGGTCTGGAGAGATGTACCTGGAGATCTTCGTCTACATGTGGTTCTAGTAAATCCACTGCTCAGAGAGACCTCTGCAAGCACAGATAGGTCTTGTGAGCTGGCAAGAGCTGGCAAGTGAAGGAGTAAGCACAGGCAATCTGCTTGGTGCAGTTTCACCTGGTCCCTGCCTGCAGGGAAAAAAGTGGACTGGCACCCAGGGACCAGGCAGCTCCATGCTTTATCCAGCGTCTCATGGCTCTTCATGCCCAGCCCATCTAGCAGGCTTTTATTTCATCTCTGAAGTCCAGAGTGACTCTTTTCAGGAGCTCCAACACACACCCACATGGCTGGCCTGGAAAGCACAAAGGCAGGAGATGGCTTGTTGATGGCACAGGAAGGCAAACCAAGGATGGGAGGCTCATCAGGTGGTTCTGGACCTGGGCACACCAGCTGGCTCCCCACAGTTCCCTGCAGAGCAGCCCAAACCCCACGGATTCCTCTAGAAAGACAGCTTACATTCACATGCAGATGCTAACCGCATACCCAAGAGGCTGTCCCAAAGACAGTCATTTCCCCAGCTGCTAGCTGTGTGGTCATGGATTCTCAGGAATATAATTTTTTCATATGAAAACATTTATTTTTCCTCCAGATGTCACGGTAATTAAGGCGGAAGAATGCACTCTGTTAAATGTGTGAGAAAGATCATGGTGCCTCACAAGTCTACAGGAGGCCCTGGAGGACCAAGTACCAGATGGCACAGATGAGTCTCTGACAGGGGCATAGGGGTGTATAAAACAGGCCTCAGCAAAAATGAGCCATCAACCCAAGAAAGAAGCTGGTCACAAAGAGGGGGAGAGAATATGGCAGAGGAAGGTTTGTGGTGGAGTGGGGAGGCTCCAAAGTTGTCTAATCAGTGTTCTACACTAGCCAAAGGATAAGCACATCATGGGGTGATTCAGTCAGAAATTAATCTGGTTTGTGCTCATCATGGTGTAATGTCTGCTGTGGTATTGCCAGAAGTCCTGGTCTCTTAATTTCCTGGGGGAGAACAAAAGAAGAACAGAGCAATGAGCAAAATATTTGCCAGAAAATAAATAGTCTTAAAAGGCAGTCATTGACACCTGTAAACCACAGGCAGCAAGGAGGGGGAAATAGGAAGCTGTTCTGGAGCTAAAGGGCAACAAAGTCGTAAGAGTGCCTGAAGGACCCAGAAGTCTGTTTTCCCCTGTGCAGATGTGGAACTTTTTAACCCAGAAGCCCTCAGAGTCTGTAAGTGTAAATGAGTTGAAAAACAAAGAAGTAAATTTGTGCTTTGTTCATGACAGGACAGCCCATGGGTTTGTCCCTGCAGTAACTTCCTAAAGTGCAGGTTATTAGAGGCTAGGAGGTTGCAGGTCAGTATGAGTCTCAGCTCACTTGGCTCTCATGTTTTATTCCTCCCATTCTGGCACATCTTATTCTCTGTATAAGCCAGATTGCTTTGGAACATCTCAATAACACTGATAATTTAAGAGTTCATACTTAAACAGCTTATTTCATCCACGTACTTCAGAGCCCTGTGCTGACATGGTTAAGTCTGCAAAATAGCCTTGGACTGATGCAGCAGTTTGTTTACTTCATATTTAGTAAAAACTGTGTGTACACTTGGACCAACAGATGGAAATACATAACAAAATTATTTAAATAGTTTCCCCAGTGGAAGCTCTTCCCTGAATACAGTGTGTTGCAAAAATTTCACTGACAGTTTGAAAAGCAAAGGAAACTGAGATGAGAACTACACTGGAAAACTCTAAGGGTATAATATAATTAAATAAAACTTAGTGGACTGCATATTCTTGGTTTGATTGAGCTTAGGTTCATGTCAGACTCATTTAAATTTAATAGGAATTGTTTACTTCACAGTGAAAGTAGCTACTTTGAGATAACATGTTCTTCCATCGTTTTTTATTTTACTCAAGAAAAAATAATGGTGTTGCTTCAGCAAGCTTTTAGCAAAAATATGATAGAAACATCTGGTGTCTCTACCTTCTCTGAAGGCTCTTCTTACCTGCTAAAGCTCACTCTTTGTTGTCTGGACTGCATGTCAGATGGAGCCTGTGCCTGTCCTAGTTTCAGCCAGGATAGACTTAATTTTCTTCTTAGTAGCTGGTATGGTGCTGTATTTGAATTTACTATGAGAATAATTTCAGTAGCACACTGATGTTTTAGTTGTTGTTGAGTAAAGGTCACCCTAAGCACTTTTCTGTTTCTGTGCTCTGCAAGTGAGGAGGTGCACAAGAAGCTGGGAGGGAGCACAACCAGGACAGGTGGCCCCAATTGGAGAAAGGAATATTCCATACTACAGAACAGTGTGCAGTACATAAACTGCATCAAGTTCCCTGGAAAAGGGGCTGATCTCAACTCAGAGACAGGCTGGGTATCTATTGGTGGGTAGTGAGCAGTTGTATAGTGCGTCACTTGTTTCTCTTGGGTTCTCTTTCTCCCTCTCCTTTTCATTACTATCACTAGTACTAGTACTACTATTATGTTATTATTGTGTAGTTACATTTTTGTTTCAGTTATAATACTGTTCTCTTCTCAAACCATGAGGCTGTCATGGTTTAAGTCCAGCTGGAAAGTCAGGACTACACAGCCATTTGCTCAATCCCCTTCTCTCCCCCAGCCCCTGTGGAATGGGGAGGACAATCAAAGTAAAACTTGTAGGTTAAAGTAAGAACAGTTCAATAATTGAAGATAAAGTAAAATACAGTAATAATGGTAAATTATAATAATAATGATAATAAAAAGGGAAAAACAAGTGATGCACAGTACAATTGTTCACCACCTGATGACTGATGCCAGACCCCCCTTCCCCCAGACTGGCCTCTCTTCCAAGTGACTCCCCCCAGTTTATGTACTGGGCATGATGTTCTGTGGTGTGGAGTACCCCTTTGGTCAGTTTGGGTTACCTGTACCAGATATACTCCCTCCCAGTTTGTTTTTTTTACCTCCTCACTGGCAGAGCACGAGACAAGGGGGAAAAAAGTCCTTGACTTAGGATAAGCACAACTTAGCAACAACAAAAACATCAGTGTGTTTTCAACACCATTGTCATTTGGAATCCAAAACACAGTGCTGTAACAGCTACTGGGAAGAAATTAACTCTACCCTAGCTGAAACCAGGACAGAGATTTACCCCTTCATTCTGATTCTTCTCCCCACAGGGGAGGAAGTGCGGGGGAGGTATTTAGTTGCCAGATGGGGTTAATCCATGACAGTGCCCAAAGCTCTTTCTCTGACAGGTAAAAGAGGTCCAGGTTTGAGAGAAGACACATCTCCAACACACTGATGGCAGTGCATCCCTGCCTTGCTTTCACAATACACAGGCAGTGGAACAGAGGCTCAGAATGGTATAGCAAAGAACACCTGTGATCATCCTCTGGGAACCAAGAGGAGGGTTCCAGTCACTGTTGGGTCAAGGATGTTTTTCACGTAAACCTTGGCAGAGCCACAGAGAAGAGGATGTGGACAGGAATTTCAGGTGTCCCTTCTTGTGAAACCAAAATGTTGCACAACACACTTTTTGCAGTTGGTGGAAGGATCTGAGCACATTTATGGACTCTGAAACCTACTGACAGACTGCGAAGTTAAGGAAGTGAAGGAGGACAGATAGAAGTTTAAGCAGTGATACTGGAGCACTCTTATTACTGATTTCCTCATGTGCAGTCTACCTATGAGAGATTGCAAGGTGCTGAGCTTGAAGAAAGAGCAGATCAAGTAAATAGAATGACTATTCTTTCTGCTGTTCACGTTTGAGTTAACAAAATCTAGCCTTTCAAGGCTGTTGATCGATGTAAAAGAATCAACCAGACAAGAAAAGGAGGAGAGCTGGGAAACATTTTTTCCTTCTCAAAAGACAGCATGTTTAAAAATAGCTTCTTGATAGTCATGGATATCCATTAATTAATGAAAAACTGCTTTCCAGATTTTACAAAGCATGGGGAAGCAAGTCTCTAATTCCATCAGCGTGTCCAGAATGTCTGGGAATAAAACCTACCAGAAGAGCATTTGTTCCTTTTTATTACTGATCTTTCACCAGAGATAAGTCTATGCATTCTTCAGGTTTTTGGTGTAAAAGCAAACAGACAACTCCTGAGATTGAGTGCTTGTTTAAATAGAAATTATCCAGTTGTAAGCTGGGGCTGGGAGTCGGTATAGGCCTTATGTAGATACTTGTGTTCTGACGTACTTCTTTTAACCTCATAGTATGTAGGAAATGGCTTGAGAAAAACTGAAAGAGCCTTTTTTCTCTGCCAAGAGGATATGCACATGAAGGATTTTCTGGAGTTTTTGCTTCAGCAATGCCGCTGGAAACAGTGAGCATCCTTTGCAGATGAGACTTAGGAACTGTTCATCTCTGTTTTGGGAGCAGGCAATTTTCTGCCTGTGATTATGTAAATACAAAGATGGGCAAAGGAAGCTGATCATGTTTTGACTGAATTTATACCTTCCTTAAAGTCCCGACACATATTTATTTATTTCTTTGCCTTTAGATACAATGGACAATGAAAGTGACCTTGAACATTTCACTTTTGTAGAGAAACCTAATTTTATCTGAGCTTAAGATATTTAAGTAAGAATTGTTCCAGTACTCATAAGATTGGAACAGAATGAAACTTTGCCCAAACACAGTTGAAATAATTATCCACCAGAGGAAAACATTTTGTGAGGCCTAGACATCTTATAAGAGAGAATTGTAAATTATATCCAGGCATCAGCTTTTTTCTTTCAAGCATCTCAGTGGATCTAGAGTTCTGTATGGCTCGAAGCCTACATCTATGAAGTGTGGTCATTTCTAACGACACTGAACAAGTTTAAAACACAATGCATGCTAGGAAGTTTTAAATATATGGCGGTAGAAGCTTTTTGCACAGAGATCGTGGAGCTCCTGGCTGGAATGTTCCTCTTGCTCTGATCACCACAATATCCCTAAGAGGATGCGCACATAAGCCATTAAGTAGTTATTATCACCTTCAACATACAGTATTTGACCTTTTTGAGACTGTGATGCCAAAAACAAACTTCCACTGGAGCTGTTGAAAACTGAACCCCACATGTAGTCTTGCAACTTGCAACAGGTGCCTTTCTTAGTCAAGTTTCCCAGAGCCTTTAAAATAATACAGAAACCTGTTGGTGTGTGGACCACAAGCTGACCAAAAAAATTAATTGGTTGGTTCAAATATGTTACCAACATTCCAGATGAAAGCACAAAGGGCAATTAACTGGGCAGTAGAGATCATGCTAAACCATCCCTTTTAGGTTTTTCTTTACAGGATAATTTGGTTCTAGAGGAATAAACCTTGTGTTTAAGAGAGCACCTTCAGCCTTTGAAACCTTCTCAGAGAAATTGTCTTCTCTTATCATAACCTGAAGTTACTCACTGTTTCCCAACTGGGCTTCCTTCAGGCTGTTTCTGTATCCTTCTTGCTGCTGTCTGTCCTGGGCTCTCAGCTGCAGTTAGCCCATTGCCAATCCCATCTTTTGTGCATTATTGAAATCTAATTATCTCTGTAATTATTCTTTTATGTGGCAAGGTTAAAACCAGACCAATGAAGACAGAAATCCTGAGTCTTTGCAGTGTGTTAACTGCCTCGCTATTTTCCCTACACTGTCAGCCCCAGACCTGTTGACCTAGAAACAGCTTGCAGAGAATGAGGAGAGATATGCCAGCCACCCTGCTCACTTTGCTGTGACTTGCTCTCTTCCTGCACACAGAAAGTAGCTGTACTTGCATGGCTCAGAAGCTTCAGAAGCTTTAGAAGCTTCAGAAACCAGGCACTGAAGTAGAATCTGGACCAACTGACCTGATCAGTGATGGTTCTGAAAATATAATGAGAACCTTCTCAGGCTGCTATCCTGGATCAGTACGATTGCTAGTTCTGCCTTAGATTTAGAAGACTCCCCTGGAAGTTCAGGCAAGGTTATGTTGAAGCATCACCTCCATCTCTCAGAGGGAGATAATCCAACATGTTGCACTTGAAGCAGATCATGTTGTTGGTATCTTACAGATAAATACCACTTACTGCACCAGTATCACACAGTGAGGCAAAATCATAATAGAGGACACACAGTGAAAACAAATGTATTTAAACATAACCACATGTTCTGTGATTCCACAGGACTAAGTCTTCAAAGTAATAATATTATTTGTAAAACACCTCCCTTGGCAAATTTTGCAGGACCATGAAAATACTGCAATAAAAATGTCATTTGGAATGTTATGCAAAATCATTCAAGAGAAGAACAAATAAAGGAGCCTGGTTTGGAGAAAATGAGGTTGGATACCAGGGAAACACACAGAATCAAGAGGGATCCACATAGAAAACATCTGGGGAAGGAAAAGGTATGTGGCTGCCTGTAGGAGTAGTGGGGAAACAGAGGAGAAGCAGAGAAGTAGTGATGAGTGCTAGGAGTTCCCAAGTAGGAAGACAGGCTGTTAAATAATTTCTTACTGCCATAAAAGGTGAAGTCTGTAGCAGGAAATAAAAAAGGGATCTGACAGTGACCAAGGCTCTCGTCCCCAAGTGTACTAGCCCAGATGATCTCTGCCAAGCTGATGCTCTGCCAGGTCTATGTTTGAGTCTGTCTCTCTTCCTCTTTTGAGCTGCCACTTGCCTGAGCATCTGGGACCACATTTTGCCAAATTGGTCATGGCCACAGGTGACCCATGGAAAACTTGCTGGTGAGGTGCAGGACCTACCTGTTGAACAGTGCTGACTGTAGCTTTCCGTCTAGCTGCCAGTCATATGGGGAAAGGCAGTTATACTAAAAATATTCTGTTAATTGCTGTTCTCACTGATGAGGCAAACAGTTTAACTTTTGTGGAGACCTTACAAGAACCTAAGTGCTATAGGGGTGTTCATTTAGGGCAACGGTCTAATGACGCACACCCTCAGTGCTGGACCCTTGCCTGGCACCAGACACTGATTTCAACAGGGTCTCTGGGTTTCTCAACATCTCAGTTGCTTTCAAAAATAGGCCCTTTCACCAAATCCAGTCAGAATTTTCCTCCAGGTTACTGAAATTGCAAGGTCAGGAAAGTGACCTAGCTGTGAGTGGGAAGCTGTAAGGGGGACAGGGCTCCTCTTAGCTCTGTTCCATTTGCTACACACCTTCAGAAGATAGTGCAATGGCTGAGCAGCTTTCTTCTGACCTGACCTGGCTGCCAGGATTTTCTCTGGCAAGTAGTAATTGTAAATTTTTTATATTTCCAAGGAAAAGTTTTTCAGACACCTAGCAATGTGACATTTTAGTGACATAGTAATGGTACTTACTGTGGAAAGAGGATTTTTCCTACCTGCTTACTCATTTTCCCTGTTTTGGCCATGAGGGATGGAAAAGGACTTTACAATTCCTGTCCTATAAAATGTTAAATCAGTTGTCACTGGTTCTAAACTAATGCATTCACCTCTTAAAATTTTGGAGGCTCTTAGTGAGGCAACAAGTGAAACAAAAAACTTTGGGGTACACATACACTGATTTTTGTGCCATGCAGACACTGATATAGACAGTTATATGCTTACAGGTTTCTTAACCGTTCTTGTAATTCACTGCCACTTGGAAAACACCCACAACAGCAATGGGTCAGCTGAGTCACACGGGTTAAGAATGCCTAGACGTAAAAAGGGATGGTTTTATGGTTGGGCTTCCTCAGTGTAAAGCTGCTGATTTTTAATCTCGAAGTCACTGCTGATTCAAAAGTATCAGGATCATTTACAGTTAGATCATACATGTGGTAGGCTCACTTGTAAAGCAGATTAAGTCATTTCACTCATGTGGAGGAAAGCAAGAGAGTAGTGTAATAACTTGCATGTGTTGAGTTGGGCAAATGAATAGATTAGAAAAGGAAGGAGGGAATAGTTGAGTTCTAAGCACTTGGAAAAAGCTCTTCTTGAAAACCAGTGATTGAATCAGGATATCTCACACAGAATAATGGAAGTGAAGGCCTTGGAAAATGTACATCTTTGTTCTTGGAATAGCTCAGCCTGTACAAAAGGGTGACAGCCTGATATTACATTTGTTGTGTTAGGTTTGTGATAAAGATCTGTGCTTAGAGTTTGAAATGTCTGGCCCCATTAATTTTTCAAACTGGAAGGAGATTAATTTCAGAAAGAAAGGGAGTACATTTTTGATAAAACATGAAGACTGTGCCAAGCACTCAAAATCTAAGGAAGGAAGAAATCTGTACAACTTATTTCACTACCCCCCTGTTATGTGTTGGCATGATGAGGTAGCCCAATTGAATGTTTCTGTGCTGTTTTTCCCTTTACAGGAGTATTTTAATAGTCAGAGAATGGGATCTGATGCTTGGGGAATAAAATAGGTTTGTTTACAGAAGAAATCTGCTGTCTGAAAGTCTTTTGCCTCATTTATTGAAGAAGTTGCAAGCATGCAAGGAATGAGTTATAAAGACATGGTCTCAGGGTTAAGGTAGTTGAAAAATCTTGTAACACTACTATTCATCTTTGTCCCCCCCAAAATTCCTCTGTTATACTGGACAAGTTATTTAAATGAAGTGATGTGAACTTGTGGTTTGTACAGCAAGCCAGAAGCAGAGACCCAGCTCACAGAAAAGAGAGCAGGATCCTGAGCAAAGGATAGGACTGAAGGCAGCCTGCATGTCCAGAGGGAGCCTCTCACGCAGTCATCATTTTGGCTTCAGGCAGCTGGCTCTATGGCTCCGTTTGGGTCTGCTTCCTGTCAGCACAGCAGTCAGTGCCTGCTGCCTGCAGGGTGAGGCAGGGCCAGGCAGTCACTTGCTCCCACAGCAGTGTTAGGTTCCCCTTTCCGGGCACTTGTGTGGACCTGGGTACCACTCCATGGCTCACTCAACTCGTGAAGTAACAAGGGTATTGCCTACACCAGGGAAAGAGAAAAAAAGAACTACATGTTAAGAAAAGAATTCTAGAGAAGCAGTGAAGTCAGAACTAAGCAAACAAGCAATCATTTATAGGCCACAAAATCACTGCTAAGCTGCCAAACCAAAGAGGCCCTTCAGAGTTGCCTAACAGAAAAACCAGCAAGGAAAACAGTGTATATTACTCCCACAAAATGCCGTAGAGCTAGAAAAAAGAAGTCAGAAAGTCCTCAATGATTAAAAAGCCACAGAAACACCAAGAAAAAATAGCTGAAACACTTTTCAAACATCCAAAAGTGAGAAAAGGTGTAATTAAACAGAACCAGGCTTATGGTACTATATGACAGGACTTAAATCATAAGAAACCACTTCTTTTTTCCCTATTTCTGCCACATTTTGCCACATACTTGATTATGGCAATTGATTGGTCTTAAGGAAAGGAATGCTATTTCACAGTTTTACTTATCACAGAATCATAGAATCCCAGAATAAGCTGTGTTGGAAGGGACCCACAAGGCTCATCCTGTCCAACTCCTGGCCCTGCACAGGACAGCCCAATAATCACACCATGTGCCTGGAAGCCTGAGAGTGTTGTCCAAAGGCTTCTTGAACTCTGTCAGGCTGGTGCTGTGACCACTTCCCTGGGGATCCTGTTACAGTACCCAACCACCCTCTGGGTGAAAAACCTTTTTCCTGATATCCAACCTGAACCTCCCCTGACTCAGCTTCATGCTACTTCCTCAATTCCTACCACTGGTCATGAGAGTGAAGAGATGGGTCCCTGCCACTCCACTTCCCCTTTTGAGGATGTTGAAGACCACAGTGAGGTCTCCCCTCAATGTCCTCCAGGCTAAACAGACCTTTTAAGGCTTTCCCTCCAGACCCATCGATGGTTTCCCCTTCGCCATCTTTGGGTCCTTCCTTTGGACGCTCTCTAACAGTTTTATATCTCTCTTACACTGTGGCACCCAGAACTGCCCCCAGCACTGGAGGTGAGGCTGCCCCAGTGCAGAGCAGAGCAGCACAATCCCCTCCCTTGCCCGGCTGGTGATGCTGTGCCTGATGCCCCCCAGGACAGGGTTGGCCCTCCTGGCTGCCAGGGCACTGCTGAGTCAGGTTCAACTTGCCATCAAGGAGGACCCACTGGTCCCTTTCCACGGCATTTCTCTCCATCTTCTCATTTCCAGTCTACAGCCACAACCAGAGTTACCCCATCCCAGGTACAGAATCTGGCATTTGTCCTTATTATGCTTCACACAGTTGGTCATTGTCCATCTCTAATTAGTTGAGGTCTCTCTGCAGATCCTCCCTGCCTTTGAGACAGTCAGCAACTCCTCCCAATTAAATGTTGTCAGCGGACTTAATATTCTTTCCAGTCCTTCATCCATGTAATTAATGAAGATGTTGAAGAGCACAGGGTCGAGGATAGTGCCCTGTGGAATCCCACCAGTGACAGGTTGCCAGTCTGATATCCCTCCACTCACTGTAACTTTTTACATTCATCTTGTGAGCCAGTTGCTCTCCCACTGCATAACATGGTTATTCAGCTGTGTGCTGGACATTTTGTCCAGAAGGATATTGTGAGAGATGGTATCAAAAGGTACTTCTGCTCCTTTTTTCACCTGTCCCTCTATTCTTTGCTTTTACCTTGCTGGGTGTTGAACCCCATGGAACAGCTGATGCTTAGTCTTCTTTCTGGGAAAACACAGAGAAAAAGAAGTGAAGATATCTTAATCACTGGCTCAACTGTAGAAGAAATTCAGTGAAACACTAGAGAAGGGAGCAAGGATTACAGACCAGGTGCATCTAGATAGGAGGAATTCACAGCATGGTTGCAAATAAATACTCTGAATTGTCTTTTTCCTATGATGTTTGAAGTTGTAGCAATCACAGATTTATAGAACTCAAGAAGCTGAAACAGATCTGTTAGTCCAGCAGCATATTCCATAAAGGACTTCCAGTGATGGGTTACATATACATGAGTAAATTTAAGTGTTCAGTGTTTGTCTAGGATTTTAAAGTTTTTCTGGAGACTAGGTACCCCTGACCTTTTGCAAATCGCAACTTTTCTTTCCCTTTATTTTCATTACAATGCTTGGTTCAGTCACCCACACATCCCTGTCTTTCTTTTCTCAGCAATACCACAGCACCAACGATAGCAGTAATAACAAGAGTGAATAGTAACAGAAAGTTGTAAATAGTATCATGGATTTAATAAAGTATTTGATCATTTAAATAATAAAGTGCTTTGTGTTAATTTTCACCATAAACAAAAAATCTACTGTAGGTTTGTTGTGCCCTCAGGGCAGTGGGGTGAGATGCACCGGCATCATGGAGGAGCAGAGTGGGCAAAGCACTACTGCTGCACGTAAGGACACCCTGGGCATCACTCACAAGTGGGGCACAAGGTCCATCTGCCAGGTTCCATCTGCCATATATCAAGTTTGCATCATGCCACACCATCAACACCTTGCCCAGATCACAAAATCATGCTGTCAGGATCAGGGTGACAGGGAAACTAAGCTGACACAACATGAGATATGCAAAAATTAAATTTTGTTGGTGTCAGGGCAGTAGTTCTTTAGGATTTTTTCAGTCCTGTGTAGCCTAAAAATAGGAACAGTATTCACTCCATCGCTGAGATGTTGTCTGGAACACATGAACACTTTCTTGACATCTGTATTTTCAAATATAGTAAATTTTTAGCTTGTCTATTCTTTAAGTCAGTGAAATGAGAGTACAGAGAATGTCCTTTGTCCATGAAGTTTGTAAGAGTTAAACAGTGACAGAAGAAGGCACTACAGATCCTTCACAGGAGTTTGTTATTGTATAAAATTGCAATCTAAATGCAAAAACTTTTATTTACCGGAGTTCAATCCACATGCAATTAGACAGGCATCCTTGGTGGAATAAACCGTTGATTCTTATACGATTGGCTAGTAGATGCTTTGAAAGTTTGTTTTCCAGTGAGATGACAGCCTGCCTTCTCTCTGCACAGCCATCTACAAGCATATGCTTCCTAACTAAAAACACCCGTGTGGATGGTCATTTCTCTCTCCAGCGAGTGCCATCGTTTATATCAAGGTGTTTGCTAACATCTTATGTGTGCTCACTGCTAAAGGGCAGTTTCTGCAAACAGCAGTGTCATTTTTTTTGTAAAAAGTCTCTTAAAACCACTGCTGTGCAATGATTGCAAGGACACTGATCCTTTCTTTATGTTATGTATGCCGGTTAAATCAGAGAACCTGTGATATGAAGAGTAATGCAGTACAGGTCTCAGTGAGCTCATCTCCCATCATGTTAAGGCAATGAAAATAATTCAACTTTCTTACATATGTCACTGCACTAATGCATTAAAATTAACTGTACAAGGTTGAATTATTGTTTTTCCTTTGGTTTAGACTAGCATATTCTTTTCACATATTATGTCTATTATACTATGGTCTTTGCTTCTGAAATCTTATATTTTTATTATATGAGTGCCAAAAAACTGGGGTAACTGACAGTATAAACCTCAATGAAAAGCATGTTGTAAAACAATGTTTTCATGTACCTAATGGAGAATGTTACACAATCTGCAGAAAGTAAACATTTTGACTGCTATTTAAGAACATATTAATAGTTGCCATACACACTACCATACACTTGTTCCAGCTGTTGCACTTTAAAACTGTACTTTGTCATCATATTTTATTTATTCTTTTAATTTTTCGAAAGTGTGACATGGTATGATCATGTCAGTTAAGAAATGTAAGTCAGGGTTCCCTATATATGAAATTTGCTTAACACTACCTTGGGGACCTTGAAGAGAATAATTAGACCAAGACTGTCTCAAGCATGGATGGCAAAATTGGGCAGCTACATTTCTGTCTGTTTGCTAAAGAGAAGATTGTTTTTCCCATCCTGTCTGCCCATTCCTTTGATATGGAGCTGACTTTTGTTATGAATCCCATTTCCTTTGCTATATGGATACCTTTCCCCAAAGACAGTCAGTTTGTTCAAGTCCATTATGTTTGCAAACCTCACCTTTTTGTGTGTGGATGGAATATTGCTGTATGCAGCATGAGCTTTGGAAAGGCCAATGTTGATTTGTTGACTGCTTAATAGTTTCTCAGCAGCAGTTGTCAAATAACATGTTGGATATTTTTCCTAGTCAGAGGTGCTTTCTGAAGAGCAATTCATTGGACTTTGAATGTGTGGTCTAACACTAAGGCACTCAACAAGATTCATCAGATACAATAACACTCAAATAATTATTAAAAGATAGGTGTTCTGACTTCATCAGAAAGTATTGCAACCTACTGAAATTCATCTAAGCTGCCATGAACTAGATGTAGTCTTCATATCTGCTCTGCTGGAGGTGTGTTTATTCTATCAGATGTTGTGGCCTTGCAAGCCTTGAGCTGTGACACTGACAGCAGGACATCGCTTTGCAGGCAGATATTCACCATTCAATATTTAGGGAGTCTCCTATTCTTTAGCATTGGATGTCAGATCTTCAGGAGTTATTCTGGTGGTGGAATGAGAACCACAGCAGCTCTGTAACTCCCTTGTCCTCAAGCCATCAGGCATCCCTCCAATTTCAGGGTGGTGCAAAGCAAATTTAGCAAGTCAGGCAACCTAGTTCAGCTAAATATAGTACGCATTACTTATTGGAAATACTCTCCATGCTCCAATTATCTTCAGTTTTTTTACCAGATTTCTGAGTCCTTCGGGATTTGCTTCAGAATAAAACTCTGTAAATAATTAAAAGTGTTGATTACAATAAAAAAAACTTGGATTGTACTGTTAGTACTTATCCTTCTGTGGTTTTACTGAGAGAGACATACTATTCTTAGGTAGGGCTGTGCAATCAACATGTGAAGAAATGTGTCACACATTTAAATGATATTTTACAGTATTTCAACCACTAGCACTGGTTTATTCATTCCTATCTTACGGATGGAACTTACATATCAAACCAAAATCCCAGTGTTCTTAGCAAAAAAATCTCATAAATTGCATGACTGTAACTGAAATGAAGAATTACCAGATTTTTCAGGTTAAGATCTTACTTTTCTGGTTGATATTTGCATTCACTATAATGTCATGTTGGAATAGTGGTACCTGTCGGACAAGTCTGTTCCCACATCCGATGAACTAGTCCACTGGGCCTAACAGCTTCGCCTTCATCGGAGTTACTACATGCTTGCACATACGTAACTGAGCACCATACATGACCCCATGAGTGTTACCAGCAGCTGTTGGAAACTACAAATGCAGCCCATAAAATATTATACAAACCTATTAACTTATTTTAAAAAACCTATTAGTATTAGAGGATCGTGTCTGCAATCTTTGTCTATACATGGTATGGCGTATATTCCTTAGTCTATACGTAGTGAGTCGTAACAGAATTTAGAAATATTGGCTGAGATCAAATGACACTGAATCTGTCACTGTAAAAGTGCATATGTAAATAAAATCCAGATTTTACCCTAGGTCCTGATTCAGATTTGAATTTGGCCCCTTTTGCTGTGGCTAGACATGTTTTCTCCGCCACAGAGATGCTAAATTGAGAAGCAGTTGAATAATATTGCTTTCAGTTGTAAATCAAACAACAAATGTGAAACATATTACAGGTTTAGAAAATAACCCAGATCACATACATCTGAGGTTTAATATTGGTACAGCTTTTGGAAAGAAATTCCCTATTTGGTATCTTATACCACTGATTTCCAAACTATGTTGACTGCTTCCCTGCACTCAGTACATATATTTATGTACTGATGTGGTGTATGTGAAATCTGCTTTGTTCCAACCTTTCCCTGAGAGATGCCTCTGCAAAGACAACAGGTGCATGTGGACTTTTCAGATACTCTTTTATTACCAGGAATTCCAATTAATGAAGAAACTGTTCCCTATAACTTCAGCACACATATTTCTTTGCTGACCGTCATACAGGGCTCTCCAGATAGTCCCAAGTTTGTTTATCATTAATTTATTTCTTTCATAATCAAACTATTCTGCCTGAACAGCAGATCTTTTATCTTCTGTAAGAGCATTTGCTCTGGAGGGTGAAGGGCATATCAGTCACTTGTTAATAACAAGGTCAGACCACTTTCAATCCCATGGTCTGCTGCAGCAGCTCGGTGGCCATGAGGAAAAAGAGCCACGAGAGTCACTGTTCTTACTCTGGCAGACAGAGGGGATTTTTGGGTCTTCCCTGCACCCCCTAATCACAAGAGGCATTTCTCTCTCTCCTCCTGAGAGCCACATACTTCACATTTTCCCTGTACAAATAACTGCTCAGGCCCTTTTTTCAAAGAGCCTTTATTAAACCACCAACTATTTGCTGTCAAGACATTTAGGATGAAATCATCGTGTTAAACAAATAAACGCAGCTTCATACAGATCTCTGCTCTGGGAGCAGAATAAGAAAATAATTTCTGTCTGCTCTCCGCAAAAGCGGCTGGAAAGGCTGAAAGAAAAATATTATTTTTACTTCATTGTGTGAAATATCGTTTTGGAGGATCTGACGCGTTGAGCGTTTGAAGAGTTTTTGCTGGCAGGTTTCAAGGGTCCCCTGGGTTGACCCCCTGGGATTGTTTTCTTCATTAATAAACTTTGCATGATGTGTGTTAAAAGGAACATTTTGTTTGCTTTGTAAATAAGGGATGTCAAACAAGAAGCAGAAGCCTTGCAGACACTAGATGAGGTGCTCTTCAAGGGCAGGGGATGCTTGTGTGGAAAAATAAAAGCCTCAGAGAAGTCAAGAATAATGTGACTGCCCTATCCAATCTGAGGCATTACTGTGGAAGCTATTCTGCCTGTGAACCCAAATGAGACAGCTTCTTTGCAGATTCCAGAGAGAGAGAGGCACATTGTGTCTCAAAGCAGCAGGAGGGACAAGCGCAGGGACATCTACCCAAAGCTGGGCAAAGCAGGCAAGATGTTGCAGAGCAGGCACTGCCATCACCATGTGGAAGAAGCTTTTTGACAGTTCTGCAAGCAGGCCCAAGAGAGGGACTGAGGAGGGCTTCTGCACTAGCATTTGACAAGTCTGATGCTGCTGTGGAAATTACTATGGTAAAGCTTTTGACCTGATTTAAGGCAGTAATTTGCAAGACAGCAATCAGCCTTCTGCTGGTCCTGGGGTTTTCTCTTCTGTTTTCTCACAGAGCAGAATTAAAAATAGTCTGATGTTTATGGTGTTTATTTTCTATTGCCTGCCTCCTTGCCTGTATTGCCACTCAACTCTCCAACCGCTTCTGAACCTATTCGTTTTCCATCTGTTGTTGCCTGCCACCTCGAAGAACCCTAATAAGCCTTACAAAACAATTTAAGCTCCTGTCATTCTCAGCTAGCGTATCTGAGATGCATCAGAAATGCCATAGCCAGGTAACAAAAATGTCCCCAGTGTCACTTTGGGTTGTGTTTTAGGCAGGGGTAGAAGCAGGCAGACAGGCTATAAGACCCCTGCTAGGCATTGGATGGACCAAGCCCCTCAGCTGGCTTTGCCCAAGCTGCACATATTCCTGTAGTGTCCTATTCCTCTGGCTGTCATGACAGGGGAAAAAAATACCCAGACTGCTTAAAACTTGTTTACATTAGGAAGAGAACAGCCAAGCACACAGTTTAAGAGATGAAGGAGGATCAATTCTCTAACTTAAGTGATCCAGGAGAGGAAAAATTTCAGTGTCCAATAGTCCTTGGATGTAATTACAGCTGACAGGATCCTACTTACATTTACCATTTCGTGCAAAGCTGTGCAGTGCATCAAGAAGAGATGAGGCCTCCACAGCTAAGCCTCAGGCCGGCTTTAGAAGCAATTCTAAAACAAACATGAAATTAACAATATTACCTTTTTCTTAATCTGTATTGTGTCTTTATTGGTGAAATATTTATCATATGTAGGTCACATCCCATGCAGCCAGTAAGCTCACTAAGCTGCTTTCAGAGCTATGTTAATGACTGAAAGAAAAATGTTTAATTTGTCTAAAATAAATAAATATGTTGCTCCTGTCATTTTTGTCACAAAAATGGTGAAATGCAAACAATTTTTTGAAGAGGTGAATCGGGTGCAGAATCTTAAGAGTCACCATATCTGGTCATGGTGACAAGTAGAATTTTCAGCTAATTTAGTCGACCAATAAGCATAAATGATGGAAGGATGTCTACCAAAAAAAGAGAAAAGAAAAACACCTGGTTTTGAAGTGATTTGCAGTGGATTTAGAACGGTGAAACAAGATTTAAAAAATCTGTTTTGCCTTTAGAAATTTAACTATGTATATCTTGTTCCACAAGCTCTTTGCATGGAGTCCCAACTTCTGCTGTCTTAGAGTCACTGTTACACTTAAAATTTTTTTGTGCAATGGATAAGATTCATTAAGAATTTGCTCTGTGTGGTGGTTATGCCATATATAGTCTTTCCATGTACAAATGTTGCTATTTTGATTTTGCATCCAGATTCCCCCTTTCTCATTCTTTATTACCAAGAAACCTAATTTTGATTCACAATATTTGCTTGCTCTTATGAGGAAACAAGCGGAGTACTTGGTCTGAGTTAACTGAGTTGCACTAGCAGATATTTATATAGCTGCTGAGTTTACATAAGGGTAGGACACTTTCATAGAACAGGACGGACTAGAAAGCTGTCACAAATTTTTTCAGGTTTGGGTACTTAGTTGCAATACAGGTCAAGTCATTCAGGATCAAGTGCCAATTTTTACTGAATTTAGGGATTATATGAAATTACTATCTTCATCTTATTCTTTTCTAGACAGGAGATATCCATTGAACTGGTGGCCCTGATGGCAACCATATCAGAGACACCAAAAATGGCATGAACATGGAAATTGAGGTGACCTATTTGAAAGACAAAGGTCTGATCATACATACGTGAAAAATCCCCACATATCCTTGATACAAAGGTGGGTTGGAGGAAGTAAAGTTTTGTCCAGGTTATGTCAAGACTCAAAAGCCCCAAATGTGGAAGCATCCTTAAATGATGTCCGAGTATTTTTAAAAGAAATTAGGGTTTACGCTGGTATTCCCAAAAAACAAAGCTGCAATGAAGCATTGCCTCGTGAAGTTTTAGTGGTAGAGTATCATGATACACAACTCTTGGCCTTCTACTTCAAACAACAAGACATTTATCATGGTTACTACATGGATTTTTGGTGATAAAAGTCTAAGGTTTGTATGGTGACAATGCCAGAGACAGCTGTTCTTCCAATGTGAGTGGTGTTCGGAACACATTGTTTGAACAGGTTAGAAAGATTAGCATGCAAATTACTTCTAAGTACATAAAGACCATATCTTACAGGTGTTTTGGTAACCCCTTTTAAAAATTAAGATTCCTCTGTGAACCTCTCTGAGGAGTCTGTTCACTAGCCTTGGAGTTAATGAATTGTCTAATCTATCTTCTTTGCTCAAGTTAGTGCACTTTTTCACATTCTGTCCCCAGCAGACATGGAAAATGATTGATCACTGTCCTCTTCATAACAACTTTTACATATTGGAAAATTGTTATCCCTTCCTCCCCCTCCCCTTGAGCCTCATGCTTAGTCTTCTCTTTTCTAGACTAAACAAACCCAGTTCTTTCAACCTTTTCCTGTAGGTCATGTTTTCTAAACCTCTGATCATTCTTGCTGCTCTCCTTTGCACTCTCTTCAATTTGTCTACATCTTTCTTGAAGTGTGGTTCCCAAAGCTGTACAAAGCACATCAGCTGAGGCCTTACCCATGTAACGCAGAACACTTACTACTTTTTTCACTGGTAAGACATTACAGGTGAAGCACCGAAGAGTAATATTTGCTTTTATCCTAACACTGCATCAGCGAGTCATGGTAATTGTGATTGCCTATGACTTCCAGATCACTTTCTACAATATTGCTGCAGTCATAATCTTTCTTATCTTGTTTCTGTGTATTTAGATTCTTCTTAAGCCATCTAACATATTTGTCTCTCCTTTATTTCATCTTGAAGGCTTCAGACCATCTCTTGTATTTACCGAGACTATTTTTTTGATTCTGATCATATCCTGCAAAGAGTGCCTGCATGATACCAACTGCCATAGTTCAAACAGGCTGTTGCATGCCGTGATCTGTGACCTGCTACTGTCCCAGGACTCTCTGGCCATGTCATGTCTTTAGTTGCAATGACGTGTGCCCCAGTCTCCAGTCCTAATAACTCACCAAACATACAGAGAGCAAAGTTTTGCCCACCTCAAACGTTCGCCGCAATGGATGTGCTGTTGAAAGCAGCTCTAAGAGCAACTTCAACCTCAGCTCCTCTAGCCAGGGAACACCTCTGAGAACACAGTCCTGCTTGAGCGCATCCCATATGACACCAACTATGAATCAAATGCACCCTACATAATATTTTCTTCAAACTAGAATAGTCTGCTTTGAGGTTGACTTCATTAGCCTGGACTGCTTTGCCTCATACTTCATCTTCTGAAACCTGATGCATTGGTTCTTTCAGTTTAATACTTTACTTTTATTCAGCTGCTCTTCTTTCTTCTTTCCACCTGTTCAGCCTTCCTTTTTCATCCTATGGTCATTTTTCCTCTGCCTTCAGATTCTAATCATATTTTTCCAAGAACCAGTGTATCTCCCCCCATAATTGTCCTTTCCCTTGAACCATTTTCTGAGGACAATTTGATATTTTCAACACATTCTGGGAACGTGATGGACCATTTTTCACTTTTGCAAAAGATAAGCAAGCTCTGCCGAAACTGTCCTTTAGGTATTTCTCTATTGCAGGGTTTGGGGTTTACATATTTTACAACTTCCACCTCACCATCCAGTAGGATGATTTGTAGTCCAACCTTGCTAAATCTTGCTAGCCCCAGGCATAGTCAACAGTGCTGCCTCATGCACCTCTCTGAAATTTCAAAATAATTACATAACCAGTATTTAGGTTCATATATCCATATGTAATAGGACACTTGCATTTTCAAAATAAACCTAAAACCAGTATAAATTAATCTACAAATTTAAAATAAAAATAGAGAACCCAGTTGTTACAAAACTGGTGGTGACACCTGCTTTGTCACGGTCCTCAAATTCTTGGCATTTGTCTGGAGATACATCAGCAAATTGTTTTGCTCTGTTACCTCATTTTTCTCCTCTCATGTTTCTTTCCCCCTATTCACTATCTACTTCCAAGATTTTTCCTGGATCTCTGTTTCTGGGTTTTGTCCACTTGAAGATCCTCTCAGTAGTTTCCTACAAAGCCAGTGGAAGCCCAGGCCGCACAGACAGTTTTTCACTAGAGTGATCCAATTTCTGGCTAATTCTCCTTTGCAACATACTGTCTGGTGTCTAAGGAAGCCAAAATCCTTCTGTCAACACTCTGTGCAGCCAAGTATTCTCCTTTACCCCAGGCTATTATAACCTCTGGGATCGCATTCATACCCTCTGTCCTTAACCTCCCAGAGCTGTGCAGTTGCCGGTCATGCAGATCCAGTGAATCAACTGAAGTCTTCCATCCCCCATCCTCCAGCTTCTCTCAGCCTGGTTCTGGGTTATTCCAAGCTGCCTTTCTTCTCTGAGCCACCACTGCCCACTCTTGCCATTCTTCTGCTGTGTACACGTGCAGGGGCCTCCTGAGGTGCTCTTGGCAGCAGATGCTCCCTTTGCATGACCCCTTCCTGGCCAAGGGTTCTCAGAGCTCAGCTGTCGAGTCCACTTCTCCCATGTCACCTTGCCATGCTGTGCTTCCCCATGGAAGACTACCACAGCCTATCCACTTGTGTGTCCTCTGCCTGAAGACCTCAAAAGGCATTGCAGATTTTTCCCAGCAACGGGTGGTAGCAGGCAACAAAACAGTGATGTAATTATTGCCATGACTGACGTGGTAAATTAAAAGCCAGATTAGAAACAAAACTGGTGACCTTATTCAAGTCGGCAGCACCCAGTCATGTCTGAGTTATGAAACATCTGCAGAGGTCTAGAGGGTCTCTTAACTCTCCCACAGATTAGAAAATAGTATTAGGCCTGTTTTATACCCTTAACATGGATAGTCCAAGTGATTTGTTCTGGGTCACTCAGCAGAAAATTTCCTTTGCTCCTAAGCATTACCAGGCTAGACTCTGCTGCTTTCCAGGTTCAAAGCTTTTTAGTTACATCTCTAATGTGTTTTTTTAATTGCTTGGTTTCATGACATGGCATGTTTTAGAACATTGTTGCTGTGACATTTCTTTGAGACAAGAGACTTTACAGTTACCAACTTTTATCAATGACTGGTTCAGTGCCCTTTGAGGAGTCTGTCCATTCCTCTATGTGACTTCAGTCTTACTAAAAAGATGTATCATTGTAGAATAAAAATCAGGTTTTGGAACTTTTCAGTTCAAAGCCATCTACAGAAGATGCTTTGCTTTTTTTTTTAATTTTTATTTTTTAATAATGGACTCTTTCCATTAATGAGTTTTTGACATGGCCTGTTTTGAACCCTTGCTATTTGAAACAGCTTGCTGGTGTTTTCTTAAATTACATCCTCTTGTGGGTCTGTAAAATCCTGAAGTTATTACAAATAAATAAACGAAATTTCTCTTCATGATGTAAACCAGCTTTGAATGAAGTCATTGAGTGGAAGTTTGACTTGGATTGCTTCTGAAAAATTGCTCAGACCCAAGGCAAAGTTCTGCTTTTCCTCTCAGTGCTGCAGAAATTGGTGAGCAGCTGTTCTAAGTCAACTGAGGGGAGCAAACCCCTGTTGCTTAATGTCTTGTTTTAATTTCCAGTGGGAAACCAAGAATCAGAAAGTCCATAATCTCCAATCCCTTTTCTTTCACTCAGTTTTTCCAAGTAGTATCTTCCTGAGCAAGTTGTATGGTTAAGTGTGACTGAAAGATATGAGATTTGAGTTCTCCCTTCTCTCTTGCGTTAGGCATTTTATCCCATCAGGCAATGCAGTGAGCCTCAGGTTTCCCCTGATTAGTGGAGTTGGCACCAATATTTAATGACCTGTGCCGTTCTGAGCTGAACCACAAAGGTTGTGACACCAGCATGAAGAGCAGACAGAACAGTTCAGACTCTGCCGTGGGGCATGAGACACGAACAAGTAGTGCTATGAAATTGTACCAGCACTTCACTTTGTTCTCTCCCCATTCCTCCCCACAGTGGTACTCTGCTCTTCCATAGATCTTCATCACTCTCATGGACAGCCTTTACATCACTGAGAGAAAAATTAGACCTTCTATGGTCCCCTGCAAGGATTGGAATCTGAGTCTGTATCACCTCAATGACAGTTTGCTCCAGTGCACAATGAGGAGATGCCAAAAAAAATAATTTTTGTTGATTGCTTGTAGATTCAGGAGATATGTTTAGTTTTAGCACAAAGCTGCACATTTCTTCAACTAGCATCTGGAGCTCTGATCATTCTTATTTATCATTTTGTCTTCTCAGTTTCAGTGCATTTTTCACAAATACCCATCGACAACGCAAACACTCAAACAAATATGAATCATTTAATGTGTCCAGCATGTCAAACAAAATGCTCACAACATGCTTTTTAATGATTTCATTAGCTGTAGTAATAACTTGGCAATGCAACCAACAAACGCAGCAGTCTGTCTTGTAACTCTGAAGGCAATGGCCAGGACAACCTGCTCTCGATTCTTCTGAGAGAGGGCCACATTCTGACACTAGAGGTATAGACCATGTTTTAAATGATGCTGCTATCTGAAAAGCCCTATGCAAGCATTGAGACTGCTTATGGACTGAGGTACTACCTAGTCTCTTGGCCACAGTTAACAAGTATCTTGTTAGATGTCCCTAGATGGCCATAATCTTCACAGGAATCAAATCACGGGTGAAGAAAAATACAAATAAGATGGCAGGACCTGAAAGGTAAAATGAAAGTTATATTACATGGTAGCACTTGAATTAAAAAGAACAGTTTGTTTACAGGTGAAAGTACACATAAATATGACATTTAGCACAGTGACTGAGATATAAGTGCTATTTGCTCCTTCTCAGTTGATAAAGCTCTTTAGCTAGATGGCTGCTAGGGGGTTGTCACTGATAACCCACGGGCTGAGCACTCACACCACCGCATTCCCCATGTCTATGGGCAGATGTTAACGCTGGTTGGAGAGCGATGTTGTATTCCTACCCCTCTGTCCCCCTACCCTGAAAACTCTGAGCTGAAAATCAAAATATTAGCAGGTATTTCTTTGTACCTGGAAATGCTGTCACTGCAGGCTCTGGCGGAGCTTCCAAGGCTGCTTCTCCCACTCCTTCCAGTGAGATGGGGAGATGGCTCACCTCATCCTGCTCTGTGGGATGGAGGTCAGTCAAGCAGCACATTTTGTCAGATTGAGCATAACCAGACATCCTGACTGAGATGAAGAGAGCTGCTACATTCAGCTTCCAACCACAGCTCCCATGAAAATTTGTGGCAGCATTTCAGTGTGGAAATACTTTGATTTTCAGACATTAGGGGGTAGAGTATGGGATGGAAAAAGCTTGTTAAAAAACTGATACCATTCACAGAAAACTGATATTTAAAGAATTCATTTAGCTGCACACCGATTTCTGTCAATAAACAGTTTTAAAATGTGCCTGATCCCTAGTCAAGCCTGCAACTCATACTGAGCTATTTTATTACTCTGAGTACCTCTGAATCAGTTAGCCCTGCTGTTTTCTCTTCCTCCACATAAGGTAGAGATTTGTTCATCTCGTGGGATGCTCGGTCAGTCCTTGGCTCCCCACACTGACAGCCAAGTTACAGTTTCAGCTCCACAAAACAGTGTTTATATAAGAGCTAGAGAGAAAAGACACCTATGAAAAAAGAAAAATAATTACATTTGTTTGTGTTATAGAAGTCCTCGGCAGCCCCACTCACAGTTGGGCCCCCGTACACAGCACAGGATAAGATCATAGTTGCAGTCAAAGCTGCTTGCAATCTAATTAAGACAAGATGTAACACACTGATGCAACAAACAGTCGAGAAAGGGATCAACGATGGGGGAAGCACTCACTCCTTTAGAGGAGAAAGAAATTAGAGGTTTCATTTTCTGCTTGGAGTTTTTGTGGGTGTTCTTACCTTTTCATGGGTCCTTCACGTTTGTGCCTTTAAGTGAGTTAGCATGGACAACATCAGACCGTATTTTGGAGTGCCATTTATACTGTGATTGTCTACCCCAGAAACTAGCTGTTTAGGTAGGCTCTAGAAGGCAAAGTTTCTTCAGGAGTCACTATTATTGAGAAAGCCTTAAAAACTGTATGTTGCACTCAATCTTGGCAGATCAGCTCCCTGCACTGGTAAGCATAATGCTGAAAGAACAGATTAGAGGTATGGATCAGCCTTTTTCATCTGAATGAGAAGCTGAATCTAAAAGTTGTCTGTAAACCTTTGTGTTTCAGTATTAATGATTTCCCCATGAATAGTCTTTTTGTAGGTTCTCAGGTACTGTGTTTATATCAAAGTCCTAGCAGCTCCCTGTATCTTCACCTGTCCCAACTGCCATTGTTTTCTAGACCCTTGCCCAAATTTCTGGATTTTGGAAGGAGGGACTGCATGTTTTCCTGTTTAATTCAACATAACAACTCTTATTCAACAATTGCAGAGAGCAGGCAGAAGCATGAGTTGTAATGTCATACAGAAACATGGTAAAAGTGACAATATGCTCCCCCAGCCTTGTGTTAGGATGTCTTGATGTAGTACTGACAATTTGGCATGTTCAGTAGGAGTAGTTTTGGTTATTGTTTGGAGTCTACCTGTAAAAGAAAAATGTCTGGCAGAAGCAGAAGGTAATGGCAATTTAGTCTGCAGCACTCTTCTCTCTAAATTACGGCACTGAGAGAGTTACAATTCTGTTTGAAAGAGTTCAACAAAAATAACCTTTCCTTTCAAAAAGGTTTCAGAGCAGTAACTAGGAAAAAGCAAAATAAATTCAGTAAAAGATTCTTGTCATGGTTCAGTCACTGATTGTTGGTGGTGGAAGTTGGAAGAAGAAATCCAAAAATATCAATTTTTTGGTAAGTTTTTGACTGAAAAAATGTATCTTGGAAGGAGCATGCTGAAATCTCACCACTTTCACATGACATAGTCTTGAAAATGTGTAAATATATTGAATTTTAAAAGTGTTCACAAAACTTTACAGCTGCTACAGGCAAATGCTTTGGTATTTAGAACTATTACAAGCGGGCATAGTTAGATTATCAAACAGCCATTTGTAAAGTACTGCAATAACTAAATTACAGCTCAGCCAGCCTAGCCTGAGAGTGCCAGTCTCCATTTCTAATGATTTCAACATCATTCTTAGAATTGCATAGTTCTAAATACCCCTCAAAACTTTACTCCAACCTGGTCTAATTCTTCAGAAAATATAATCCTTTAGAAACAGTACTGAGTTAATACTTCGATAGGATAAAAAGGGATATTCATGATGCTGATTAGAATGGACTGTCAGTCTGACAAGCCATGAACATGAAATACAAACTGCTTGTGATCATTTAACTCCTTGCAACACAGTGTTCCAAAACTAAGCTGTTCAGTCAATTTCCCTGTTAAAGCAACTACAACTTGCTCATGTACAATTTTAAAGAAAATTAAATATAAAGGTGATATATTTCTTCATTTCCTGCCACGAGTTTATGTAGCATTGCTGCATTTTGTTAAAAAAGCTGTCATGTTCCACCCTACCACTGGATGTATTTCAAAAGTAATTGAACTAGTTGTTAAAGTATACAAGGAGCACCGGCACTGCAAAACCTGTTTGCACAGTTATTTCAAACTATTTCTCTGTTCTAGTGGACAGGAATGTTTGTACAATAACTATTCACATTTGTCTACACTTAATATCTTTGCTCTTTAGAATAATAGCACCATTCCCCTTGGGCAGGAATGTAAAATGTTAAAACATGACCACAGAGGCTGCCCACTACTGAGCTGTGAACCTGCTGTTCTCTGTACCTATTTCTATTTCTGTTTCTCAGTGAAATCCCGGTGACATGTCTCTCATGTGGCTCAGTAGGGCTCCCAGGCTTGCAAAGCTAGCATGAAAGGAATACAAATCTGCCCATTTGCTGCTGGTAGAAACTACATCCAGTAAACGTGAGCTAGTGATCTAAAATCTTTTGCACATTTGCAGTCAAAGAGACTTTGAAAACTTTAGACTGCAAAGATAATACTTACTTGGATAAAATGATTTTTTTTTTCTAATATGCAGTTTATTAGAATAATAGGGGGGTTGAACAAAAAAGAACAGGTAAGCATTGAGTCATTTTCACTGGGATCTGAAGATCCAGGATGAAGTTTTGGGGAAGAGGTTTTTTTAAATAATTTTTCAGATATTAAGCCTTCCATCTCAAGCTGTCAGCATATTTTGTCCTTTCCCTTAGCCTGATCAAAGACTGCATTCTTGTATGAAGGTTTTTTTCCCCCAGTTCTTTATGGAAACTTATTCATGGCTTGAAGGAGAAGAAATAAGGGCTGGATTCTAATCAGGCAACCCGTGTTCCATCAAGTTTTTCCAGATGAAACCACTGCCATTGGGGCCTGCCCATGGGCTGACGGCAGCCTGCAGAGAAGTGCTAATGAGGAAGTGCCTGGGGAATATGAGAAAACACCTTTGTTGTAGCACGAATACTTTGTCCACTTTACAAATATGAGCAGTGTAAACAGAGGCCTTTCTATATGTGTCATGGCAAGGAGACCAAAACTACCATGGAAGGTGCTAGTTTAATGGTCCTGGCACAGGGCCAACAAAAAGGTCAGAAGGTCATGCCCTTTCCAAAGGTGCAGGGTGCAAGCTGGTGCTGGAGGAGATGTAGACACTATATACACTGGTACAAAACGGTCTCCCACCATCTGCTCTGATTTATAGGAGCTGCAGCAGTGCAAGACCACTTCAAAACCAAGGTGATAAAAAACAAGCTTTATGTCTCTCGTGTCCCCATCTTTGTAGTTATGCATTCTGCTCACTTCCCTTTTGGAACCTCTAGATTTTCATCTAAATATTAAAGAGACCTCCAAGTCCAGAGACCAGCTCAGACCTTCTTTGTTTACAGATAGCCATCTGCTTTCCTAGCCACACACTGGTTATCTGTCATCTTTTCCCATTCTGTTTATGGATATTCCAAAGTCAGTCAAGGAGATAAGTGTCTCTTTTACACAGCTAGCAATATCTCAGATAAAACATCCATTGTAATACATTAATCCATACGTGTTCGTTTCAAATGTTTGGCTCTATTGGTTTGAACTACCTACTCATCAGCTGGCACCTAAAAGCAGAAGTACACCTGCAATTTTCTACTGCAATAAAAGAAAATATATACAGATAGCCCTGTATAGCAAGGAAAAAACCCCTGTCTCTCCTTCCTCATGAAAGCATAATCTTTATTTGTAATACAGATATCACAGTATAAACAGAAGTACTCAGTTCATGTAGACAAGGGCTTACAGTCTCCTAACAAAAAAAGGGCTATCCGCACCCAGCTCGGAGAAACCCTTGTTACACATCTGTTCAGATGCCACTGGTTGCACATCAGGATGTCTTTCAGCCTGAAGGCTGATGCTGTCCTGAGTGGGGGGCCACAGGCAGAACCGCCCTAGGCTTCCCACATCGAAGTGTTCAAAGCAGGGGGAGCCAGGCTCCAAGCCTGGCAGTCACACTCCCTTTTCAAAGAAGATAAAAGCAGCAGAGGAGAGTTACAGCACAACCACAGCATCTCAGCTGTTAAACAGTACTCAAACACAATGTGTTTCTGGTTAGTTTAAGGAAGGATAAACAAGATTTAATATCTGGCAATGAACACAAGTTTGGTTTTTTTTTTCTTGCCCTATTAATGATATTTGGATTCATTCAGATTCAAGAAGCTTCCACTCACGTAAGACTCCATTCCATTTCCTAATTTTCCATCTTTTTTATTTCCTAAAACATGAGTTGTTGAGCTAATGAATTAAAACACTCTGAGGTTTGGTTTTGGCTCTGTGTGCATCTGTGCTCTTTTACTACCATAATTCAATGTGACAAGTTTATTGTCCTAACAAACACTAGCACCTATTGTAGAACTATAATAAAACAAGAAAGATTGCCTTAAGCAGCACATTTTCTTCAGAGAAGACCAAATACTACCTATTGACATTTTGTTTTCCTCACATCATGTTCCTCTTTTCATTCCATAGTGGTCACTAAACATGCAAGTCTGTAGGCAAAGTGGACTAGATTAGAGTTTAAGGATCAGCCTCTGCAATGAGCTGGATCAGATGGAATTCATTCTTCTTATTAGCTTTCAGCTGATACTTATGAGCCTGAGCTCAGGACTTCGTTTGTGCAAGGCACATTAAACACTGTGAATGCAACCCCTGCCCCAAGGAGCTTGCAGCTCGAAAAGACAAGTATGCAAAGATAAGACAGATTAAAAAAAAGCCAAGGACTTTGCAAAAAACAAAGCCAAGACCAGCCTTTGCTAAACCAATGTGCAAAAAACCAGTACAAATGAGAGGTCAATTTCTCCATAAGAGCCAGCTTAAATGTTTCTATACAAATCAGCCACGTCCAGTACAAGGCTAGCCCTCCAGATGAATGCCTATCCAAAAAAACGCAATCCCCCCCAGGTCTACAGCTAAGTAAATAAACTACAATGACCCAAAATAAAATGTGAAACACTTTGTTTTTCAAGGCTCACAAAAAACGTTTTTAATGGTGCATATGGTCCTTATTTTACCCATAATGGTTCTTTGATATATAGTGGCAAGAGTTTAATTCATTGATGGAATAACATGTTCATGTAACCCATTCTATTGCTAACGAAATAATCAAGCCTTCTCTCCTTGTATCTCTTTGAAAGGCTGTATTCAATAGCAGGTCTTTGAATATTTTACCAGCAGAGGAATGACACAAGAGTAGCATACGCAGAAACTAAAGAGGAGTCTGTCACAACTTATACCCTTTCAAAAAAAAAAAAAAAAAAAAAAAAAAAAAAAAAAAAAAAAAAAGAAGAAGAAAAAAAAAAGAAAATTGTATTTCTGCAGAGAAATGCTGATTCATTATGGGTCTGACTCAGCACAGGTAACAAGGCAGTTGCCCACCACAGAAGACTCCTTTAGGAAAAGAAAGTGCTCTTTTCCAAGCTGTTTACATTAGTGGTGCAAGTGGCCCGGCAAGGTGGACTTCCTGCCAAAGCAGGATGTTTGGCATGGGCCAGGGCTGGTGATAAGCACTTTCCAAAAGCACTCTGCACTCTTTCCTGCTCCCTTCAGTCCTCTCCTCCCTCAAGCGCAGCAAAAATGACCTGAGATCTCCAGGGCTTGCTTTCCTTGCTCTCCTCCTCAATCTTGCTGTGGTAGAAGCAACCTGACTCCAGTAAGGTCCCGTCCTTCATCTGTGGGCTCAATCCTGCCTACCTTACCTCTGCCTTTCACAGATAAACTGGGGGAAATCTAGATGGAGTGGGAACACTGGTCTCTTCTCTTTCAAACTAGGTATTTCCATGCAGTTGAGTGTTCAAGAATCTGACTGAGAGTAATTAGTGCATTGCACCATATTAACTACTCTCAAATTCCTGTTACTTTTTCCCTTTGTGAAAAAGCTCAGTGTCATCAAGTGGCAGAGGTATAGACTCTTCTTAAAACATTGATACAATTTATTACATTCACCAATGCCTAGTGATATTCTATGGCCTTCAGCATCTGAGCAGACTGCATTAAGCACTGGAGGAATCAATCTGATACTAATTTCAGGTTTTATAATGTTTTGTTCAAAATGGTTGCACAAATACAGCAGGCATCTGTTTAGAGCATCTTTGGCACTGTTCAGAGAATCTATATTTCACTCAGCTTTCATGCCTGATTTAAATTAATTACTGCTCAGAGAAGGGACAGGAAACAGACACAGGTATGTATGGTGCATGTGTTACACGTGCATATTTTCCCTGATGGAAAGGGAGTGGTGGGGGTTGCAATTTTAAAAGCTTCCCACTTAGCCTACATATTCTGCCCCAGTCTAGCTAAAGAGGCTGCACAACCACAGCTGTTTGATACAGTGAGATACCACCTGTAATCCGAGGAGGAGGAGGCAAGCCTCCTCTCATATCCCTAGAAAATTCATATACATCCCATGCTCTACTCCATCAGACAGACCAAGAGGTTCCACTTTCAGCCCTCCAGGACACTGTGGTGGAGCAGACCCCCACCTGCAGCATGTAAATGAACGGAACCCAGGGGCTGGAGGGGAGCAGTAGCCAATTAAACTTTTCAGTACGGATAAAATATGTCAGATCTACATATAAGGCTAAAATCCCTGATTAAGTTTAGGACTGCAAGGGAAGTCAAATCCTGTTCTTCTCTGCATTGGTGAGGACCAGCATGGCACACAACTCAGGGAGTTTATCACATTGTCTGTGAAAGTAAAAAAAACCTAAAAAGATTAATTATTCATATTTTGTTTTTCAACTAGTCTTAGAAAAAGAAAATCATGAAATACGAGGTGTTTACTGCATTTTTCAATTAGTAAGGGAGAAAAAAAACGCATCTTTCACTAATAAAATGTTTTAGCTGCAGCATTTAGCATTGCATTTTAGTAGATCTATGCATACCTCTTTATTTCCAGGCATAGAGTGAGGACACAGACGAATTTTTCATATGCAGCAATTTCCCTGGTGGAAGTTTGCTATTGAGACTTACAGCTAACATATTGAAATATATTAATAGGGTTTAAGGTTTCCATTTATCTTCATTAAAATCAGTTTGAGTCTGAAAGCTGACTTGAGGATAATTTCTCATATCAGGAATGAGAAGATAGAGGTTTCACCCCAGCTCTTCAGCTGACTTAAGCAGTGATTTCAGACAATTCCCATCAGTTTGGAACACAAAAAGTGAACTTAATAGCACATATCTGTCTCCAAAGTAGCCTGACATCTCTTTAAAAAAGGCTGTGAAGCAATAAGAGCATTGTAGGTGAATTGATTTCTCTTGTCTAATGATTAAGAATCTGAGCAGATGGACCTTCATATACCTAATCCATTCTGCATGTTTTATACTCTGGGACACACTCTGCAGCTCTTAAAAATGAAGCATTTTGTAAAAAATATATATATATGTACTGCTGTTTTTAACAAAATAAATGCTTTTCAAAAACATGTGTAAGTAAGTACAATAATGCAAACTTTCATGCCAGAAACTGCTTGGGAAATCATACCTTTCCTGCACTAAAAAAAAAAAATTATATATCCTTACAGTCTTATGCAGACAGGCAGAGCAGTGCAGCATAATCCTGCTGGATAAAGGTGCAGAGAAGGAGTGATGTCCTCTGTGGCTTCATCTTTTCCCCTTCATGCCCTGCTATGTTCCTGGGACCATTTGGACCATCTGGGTGGGAAAGCAGCCAGGAGAAAAACACAGCACAGGATGCCACAAAACCTTGGGATCATGCTGAGCTGCCACAGGCAGTGGTGTGGGCCTGGGGGACGTGCAGGGGAAAGGTGCAGCTGCGGGGAAAGTTGCCTCTGTGACAAGCTTTAAGCACCACAGTTCTCTGTTCAGTCCTTAGAAAAGCGGAAAGACTGCAGTTCTTTTTTCAGCTTACAAACAGTCTGTGGATAGATGAGATTGGGAACAGGCACCCAGCAGAGATCATAAATAAGCACTTTGTCCCAAAACTCTGAATTTTTGATCTTTTTCAAAAGAAGGCAACAGGATATTGCATTTTTGTTCTTCGGCTACTCTGCCAGAGTAACACAGTGCACATAAGCACTGCACAGTCCTGCTGTAACTTCTGTGTTGTAGATAACACCTCAGCTACAGACTTCACTGTTTCAACACCCTTGTTGGTGCTCAGCAAATTTTGCAGGACCTATTAAGTCTTATGGGAACATCAAGCAAAGTAAGACTGGAGTAGAGGTATCTTGAAATGGTCTGGAGTTAAAGGATTTTCAATTTTCTCTCTCCAATTGGAAGAGAGCTCTTGGAACAATAAACCTCATAGTGTCTTGAAAATTTTCAGTCTCTGTTTTTTCTCCATAAGATGGGTATAATGATACATACTTCCCTTGGTAAATGCTGTGAAATCAATGTATGAACATGCTATATGGAACCTGGGTATTTTTATTGGTAGTATTACTGCTGCTGTTTGTGCATTTGCTCTGAAACTGAAGTTACTGTGCAAGGACATCAGCCAAAAAAATCTTACTACAAAAACACAAATGTGTGAATAAACACCATAAAGAAAATTCACACACTCTCAGTTAAGCAAAATATCTTGCAGAATTAGGTCAGACTCTTCAGACAACACTTGCAAAATTCAGGCCCCAATTTTTATTAATTCACCCTTTAAGCAAAACTCAATTTTGATTTCAACTGGTTTTCAGCAATGCTGTGAAGAAAGCCAAAACACCTTCCCAGGGATTATGCCAAGCAGTAGTTTTGAACAGGTTTGGGGCAATATTCAATGAACTGTAACTAATAATTTTCATCTTATCGCCTACAGAGTCATTGCATTGGAATGATGTTTGGCTAATTTTCCAAAGGAGACGTTTACTATGGATTGTTCTACATAGCTGTCAGGAATGACAGTGAGCCAAAACATACTCTGTCAAGGGAAGTGTTCGGTTGATGAAATTATAAATAAGTCATCAACCAAAAGTCTGTTAAAATGAATCATCATTAAATGTTTCTCTAAATACAGTGTTTAATATCAAACTCCGTAATAGGAACTGCAAGACTGTCTTTCCCTACCTCATTCACAGATCTCCTCTTTGAACACATCATGAGAATATTAAGTTAGTTAATTTAAGCTATATGTGCATGCAAGCACATGCAGAGAAGCAAAGACTGTGATATGTTTTACATAAAGCAGGCCATTGTGCACTGATTATAATGTGTAAAGAGGAAATATGTTTATACCACAATCTATTCTAAACTCAAATAGGCAGCAGTACACTGTGTTTATAAATACAAATGCAAAACCTATGTTAAGATAATGTTAAGGGTCTGGATTCTAACCACAAACCCCAGGAAACTGAGAGCAAATCTTGAAAATTTGGGCCTGATTCTGATTTCCATGTAACCCCAGTATCTTCAGCAAAGTTTGTAGGGGAGAAAGCAAAAACTTCTTTCTGAGGCTGTCTAGGTATGGCAGGGCTTGTGCAAAGTTAGGTCTGATGGCTAGGTACAAGAAAACAACATAGGCAGCTGTGACAGTGTCCCCCAGGACGTCCCTTAATCTAATGAAGTGTGTCTATGCATACGTGGGTATGTGCAAGAGGGGAAGAATGGAAACGTGCAGTTTTGACAAGTACGTCCTCAAAACTCTCTTTTGTTGTCCAAGACACATGTAGATGTTACAGAAAGGTTGGAGCAAGCTGAGTATTATCAGTCTTTCCTGATGCATAATTTACAACATTACACTACCACATTCTGAGGAGACTATAACAAAGAAGCACAGCCAGGGATGTCCCCATTGAGACACACAACTGAAATATTAATCAAGAGAATTCAGCGAGGAAGGAGGAGGAAATGACCTAAGCCTGTGCAGTCCTGTGTGATATTCCAGTTCACAGCCATGACAGTAGAAGAAAATCTGATAAAGGCAGGGTTGGATCATTCCAGATAGACAAGGAAGGGACACAGCAATGAAGAGCAGTTGATCTGGTGGTAACGTCTAACAGCTGGGGTGCATGCTGGCTCTCATCTCTTGGCAGAAGCGAACTAACTTTCCAGATAGTAATTCTGAGACATGGAGCAGCCAACAAGGATTCCTACTGTTACAGTGTATTTCATGTTGTACCTTTCTGCAGCTTTCCGTATATACAAAATTCCATATATACATCCTTTAGTAAAAATGGCTTTGAACATCTCATTTTTCCTAGCAATAAGGCTGGTGCTCTGATGAATATAGCGAAGCCTTCCCTGAGATATAATCTCCTGTGAGTGTCTTCTAGACAATTAATTGTGGAGTTCACAGACATCTGTAGAGCAATCCATTTATTAATCAGTCCAGGAAGGGACTGTTAGGTGGTTAAAAAAAGTCACCATGTTATGGTGTTTTATGTCTCTCAGTAAATCCTCACCCAAGACCAGGGTCAAACTTGGAGGTCACAATGAGGTTCCTGAAAGAGCCCTGAGAGGGTAGTTTAGGCGGAATTTAGGTACTAAAGAGAAAATGAACAAGCCATGAAAGCATATCCAACTGCTTTGCTCTTAAGCAGCTGTAGGTGTCTATAAATGGAGCAGCCACATAGCACTGATCCTGTAAGCTCTGCCTACACGGTGCTAAAAACCTGCACTTTGAATGGCCTTAATCTGCCTAAAAGCAGAAGCTGACCTCCACCTTTCCTATAATAGCTGATGTTTGGGGAACCTCCTTAGGAAGAAGAAATACAGGCTGCACACTGTCCTCGGCCTGAGGCAGTTCCCACTCATGCTCTGCCACACATCCAATGCTCTCCCAGCAGCTTCCCCAGCCGTTCCTTGGATTGGAGCCTCCTTGTGGGCTGGAAGGCAAACAGCACCATCAGGGAGGAACCAAGACAGCGTCCACATCCATGTCTTATTAGTAACAGTGGCAAAACTGACTTCCGGAACAGACACAGGAAGGATGAGAGGGACGATCTGACTAATCTGGAAACAGATAGCTAAACCTCCACCGACAGGCCCAGAGAGAAGAACTGACAGTCTTCAAAAAAAGGCTGTCCATCTCACTTCATACAAAAGAAAACGAAGGCCAACGCACAGACTGTGGGAAAGTGAGGAAAGGAAGTATGCTGAAATAGTGATGGATGCTGGTAGAGTCCCAAAACACATCAAGGAGAGTGGAATATACCTAGAGGAAATGTTTCAATGATAGTTAAGTTTGCTTAGATGTATACCATTTTCAAAGGAAGTGCAAAAGGGGACCATGTTAATGAGTTTCTGTTCCCAGTTAATGAAAATTATACTTCTGATGTTTCTCCTGGTTTTCCATACTATTCATCAAATTATATTTAATGAGACACAACCTCAGCTGCAAATACATTGATCATCTTTCCATGAACATTGACACACTTAATGCAATCAAGGATCATTGCTTGACTAGCTTGTTCTAAAATTCATTAATATAGAAAACCTGAAAAAACGAGTGTGTGTTGTTGGCTATTAATTCACAGTTTATTTAAACCAGTACTTTGTTTCAGATTATCTTATGCATTAAATGTGTCATAAGTAAAACAGTCAGTGCTTTAAAAAAAACTCTGAAAATTAACTTAAGTGTGTACGGAGATGAAAATACTGTGACTGTAGTCCCAGTTGACATACTCTAGTGAAAACCAGGCATCAACTCAACTAAAGGAGCTTTCCATGGGCAAAAAAAAAAAAAAAATATTATGGGAGAAAACTCAGGATCTGTCCATTGTTCCTACCCTAAGGGCAACAAAGAAAATTCCAGGAAACTTGTTCTTTATTAAAAAGCCATAAAGAGACATACTGTACAAATAAGTGTGCCAGATGAGAGCACTCCTATATATGGTTGGGTCTAGAAGACAAATTCAGAGATAAATCCTGCCTCCAGCCAAACACACCAACACAGATCATCACAAAAGCAAAGGGAAGATCTCCAGTAAATTATATCGTCCTTTACCAGGCAGCTTGAGACACTAACACAAGTTTGAACCTCAGCAAGACAGAAATTATCCCAAAGGAATAGCATTCTTCTCTTCCTGTGAAAAGAGCATGTTTGTGCATACTGCAACTGTTGTTAATATGTCGTGGGAGATCCATACAGAATTTCCATTGCATCTAGATGGAGTTGTCTCCTGAAGCATGTACTGAAGTATTGAAGTTTTGTAATATGCTCTTTCTATAAAGGACTCCAAACCAAGCCCAAGGAATTCTTAATTTCTTTCAGTTCTTGAAATAATTCTTGATCCTCTTGAAAGAGGTCTTGATGTTCATTAAAATTTTTTATTTCTCTTAGCAGCTTTATCTGACAGATTAGATAGAGAGGGTTAGACTGACAGATGAGGAGATGGGCTCAAGCCAGAGATGAGCAAGTCAGACAGTCTGCTGGAGACCATGCAAACTTCATCACAATGCTTATCACCCTGTGCTGAAAGGAGCTTTCAAGGCCACAGGCTACAAGTTACGGAGATGGCTGCCTGACATCATGTTGGTTGTGGTTTTCAGGCTTTATTCTGTTTGTTTTCATGCTGATATAAGTCTTGAATAGCTCCATTAGGGATTGCTATATTAGCATAGATTTGCATCTCTGGAAAGTGAGCTCAGCTCCTTTTCCATGAGGTCTTACCTGCTAGACAGCAAGAGAGCATGTTCAGGCTCCTCATCTATTTACTGTCTGCTCCTGATAAAAAGTAGTAACTTGTCAACTACACGTAGAAAAAGTAAGACTATTTAAAATTATTAATAGAATTATTTGCATGAGAAATGGTTGCTCCTGAAAATCAAAACTTCTGAGAAGAAAAACATTTATTAAAAGCTTGGAGTTTTGATGGATTTTTGTTAGTATCACAGTCACATAAGAAAGCACCTAAATCCTTATCAGCTCTATACTTTTTGTTTTGCTCCATAGTAATTTTTTAAAGCATGTCCCACAAACTATTTGCAGATAATTAAGGGTTTTTGTATCCATAATTTGATGGTAAAACTGCTTTGAAGTTTCTGTGCCATATCCAGGAATGCTTTTCTGTGGAAAAATGTCATGGATTTTGTTCATTGACAATCCACCTGGTGATTTATCACTGAATGATAATACAGGTCATAATACGTTTTATTGCAAGTGTCAGGTGTTTCAGAATGCATGAGTGCCATCAAGACAGCCCATGCACCAAAAGACGTAGAGGTGCCATGGTGTTAAAATCCTAGTTTAGGTTCAAGATAACCTCATGCTGCCCAGACTGGATAAAGAATCAGAAATTAACAGAGGAATCTCACTGGAATTGCCAAGGCAGAGGAACAACATGGAACTGAGACAACACTGAAGGAAGATTAGATGTGTTTTAAAAAGAAGGGCAAGTGCACGGCCTTGTCCCTTCCTGAAACAAAAAATAATTCATGATAGAGGCAAGCTTATCTGAATCAGGAAACTAGACTAAGGGAAAGAAAGCAAGAAAGGGCAAAGCCCTCACAACCATCTGGATAAATCTGAGCAATATATTCCGAAAGAAGGAAGGGAAGAAGAAAAGCAGAAGTAGAAAAGAAAGAAAGAAGAAAAGAACCAGACAGGAAAAGACAGAGACAGAGGTATGTCTATGGGACTTCAAATATCTGGGAGACTGAGAAAAAGAGGGTGAGTAAGGTTTTTCTCCCAGGGAACAAGGAATGTCTTGTCCAAGTGGACAGGAAGCATGCCTTAGGTTTTGCAAAGCATTTTGCTCAGCACTTCCAACATCTCCTACGAAGTCCTGCGGACGTGTCTAAAATGCGAGAGTTCTGTTCGTTCTCTGGGCTTAACTAAACTTTGAACTTTGCCCAGGCTAATCTCTAGGGTGGCACTTGCAGGTTATGCTGCATAGGTATCGTTCCATGAGCAGCTGGTATGTGACTACAAAACCTTTGCACAGATACACCAAAATTCTATCACTCTGAGTGTCAGAAGGTCTGAGGGTTCAAAATGTCACCCCTAGCCAATGATACAAGCAGCAGCTCTCAAGATATTGAGGTGCTTAAAGTAATTGTAGATGTAAGACCAGCTGCCAGATGTTGTGTTGAGCTTTGAATTATAATTTCATACAGAGAATGCTCGTACCAAGCCATATATTGTTAGTAATTTGAAATATTTATTTACGAATTTGTGTGGAGTTTTTTTTTTTGGTTTGGTTTGGTTTGGTTTGGTTTTTGGTGGTTTTTTTGGGGTTTTTTGTTTTGTTTTTTTGGGGGTTTTTTTTTGGGTTTTATTTTTGGTGGGTTTTTTTGGTCTTTTAAAGGAAGCCTGAAAGGCTCATTTTTGTATCTGAAAATATACCCAAAGCTTGTGAAGGATGTCCCTGTCTTCAGGCAATATAGTGTTGTCTTCTTTCCCATTTTCCACAGTGGTTCAGTCTTTTCTCTTTAATGTGGTCTCTGGTACCAGAAAAGCAAGTAAGCCCATTTCAGCTCTTGTGTGCCAGCATTTCAATACCTCCAGCCACCATCTTAGTACCTACAGCTGAAAGCTGGGACTGGGGAATAGGCAGAGGAGTGAGGGACATCCTGAATTACATTCCTGCACATCCTGACTTCCAATTCTGAAACCAACAGCACAGCAGTTAACCAGAAATCTTCACCACCAGAGTCAAATAACATCCAAAAAACTAGGATTTATGCACATGTCAGAGACTGATTGCAGCTTGTCAGACACTCCAGGCTAAGTGATTTTAGAGCAATTTCTTCAATTACCAGTCTTTTTGTTTGTGTGGACCACCATGAGCAGACACCCAGAAATCTCACCGCTCCAGTAAGGACTTGGCAAAATATACACACTTGCATATATACATATATGAGCAGGCGCGCACACACACAAGAGATAAAAAGGGCTGTAATGCCTACAATTTCCTACTTTATTGACTGAATTATTTTTTTGAGACTGGTTAAGCAGACGCTGTGCTGGGTGGTTAGTGATTATCATTTTTCTGCAGTGTTAGGGTACTTGACATTTTCATTCCCCAGTGACTTCAGTTAAAAAACAAATAGGTCTACCTGCAGTCCACATCTGATTGCCAGATGATCTCTTTGCCTATGAAACTCCCATCTCCAAGTGAATTCAAATGACCTCACACATACATCTTCAAACATTGCTATCTGACCACAAAAATGTATGGAAAACGCAACATCTGTACATGTCTGCATCTCAAATCCCTGTTGTTTTACAAAATATATTGCTTGTCACCCTAAAGTCTAAAGCCTCTTAATGATCTTCAGGGGAAGATGTAAATGGTAGCCTATGAATTTAGAGGCTGTTTGTTGCATTAAACTATTCAATTTCAACCAAAGGTCAAAAGATAGAAAACTATTCATTTGAGTCCACTGAAGCAAACAAATGTATCCCCATTAAGTACTTCAAGTGGTCCCCAATGCACAGCTGCGTGTCACTGTGTGTCTCCGCATTGCGTGTATTATTACGCAGCTGATGCATCCAAGCAGGTAAAATAAACTTGAGATATTATGAAACCATCACTAAAATTTCAGAGCTGTTTTTACCTGAGTAACAAAGGCTCATCAAGCCACACAGCCTGTAAGATCCAGCATGGGTTCAAGGGAGTAGCTTGTCATATCAGCATCATTGTACATGTAAACCCAACAAGAGGGTAAACATAGGTCCACTCAAATGACTGGATGAAAAAACAGATGGAATATCACAAACATTTTCCAAACTGCAACAGACTTCTAGGCCAATTAAATATGGTTAGCTTTGAATGGGAGAGGAAATAGTTTTCTTTGCTGTTAAATGTCAAAAAACAGTATTTCCTTGCGGCATAAAAACCCAGTTCATTTTTGGAAACTTGCTAAAATTAATCAACCCTGTGTGAACTTTTAACCAAAACAAAACAACACCAAAAAAAAGTAGAAATATCTAGGGGAATGTCAGAAAACAGAAGCGGAAAAAAAGAGATTTTGAGTAAGTATGTGGTACTTACATGAGTAAGAATTTTTTCTCAAGATGACTTAACCAATCAGCATGGAAAAACATTTGCATTTTATGCTTAGCAGAATATGAAGTTGAGGACTAAAAGGGCTGGTTTATTATTACTACACTCTTTTAAGCTTAAAGACAGCCATGAGAAGCCAGGCTGAGATTTTTTCCGTGACAAAGCCAGAGTGCAGCATTTACATTTTCAGTTTGGTTTTTGGTTGGGTTTTTTTGTTTGTTTGTTTACAAAGCAAACTTAAATTTTGGCACCTGAGAACTGTAATTTGCCTTCTGTGAAATCCATTAAAATTTCTAGTTACCAAGGAGGAAATGAAAGTTTAAGTTATTTGTCCCTTCTACTCTATTGTGTCTCATTTTTAAAGGGGCAGAAATCACATTTGAAATCCTCCAAATAGCAAACCACCCCAACGTTCAGGCATCTCAAGTTTCCTGCACTGATACATATTTAGCTCCTTCGAAGGGAGAGCCTTCCTCACACAGCAAAGTCAATAGTGGCCATCAGGAAGTAAAGAAAACATTGGAGAAATTCAGTTAATCTATCCTAGTAGAGGAGGTCATGACAGGACCACGTGCATAAATAGCAGAGGTATTATTTTCAGATGTAGATGTTCCAAACAGAATGGACCAGCTGGGGAAAGGCTTCCTTCCAAGTCCCCTGAATAAATGGCAGTTTTTGGCTCGGGAGACTGTGGGTTGGGATGTAATCCTTTTCTATCACTGTCAGTTCAAGGGAAAGTGAGAGCGAACCTCACACCAAAGACACAAAGAAAATCTCTTCTACTATACCTGAGGGGCAGGACTACAGAATGGCAGAAAGAAATCAGAAAAACTGCTTTTGTATTTGCATTTGTTTTCATTCTTACTCACTTTTTGCCCTGAAAAGACATAGGTACAAATATCCAACCTGCAGTTTGCAGTGTGGATTTTTCATACTGAAGTTAAGATGGGCTCCTTCAGCCTGTGCAAGTGAGAGCTGCCCATTTGCCCTGCACTTTAAATCCTTGGTAGTGTAGGGATTAACCACTTACTCTCTAAACCAAATAAATGCAGTCAGACCAATGTCCCAGAGGGTTTTTCAGTCATTCTGTGTCATCTGACATCTTAAAGTGTTTGGGCTTAAATTCCCTTCATATTCTGGACTTGTAGCAGTAACCCACAACCGAAGCATTTCCGTTCCCTTGAAGCCACTATTGCAAACACTTTTTGCACCGCTTGTCAGATGTGAAAAGAGGATGATATAATTGAGCCTGCTTTAAAAAAAAATCAAACTGACATAATATTGCTAGTAACTTGACAGCTTTATGTAAAGCCTTCCCCTGAAAACCCAAGCTGATCACACTGTTGAAGACAAGCAAAGGTTAGGGAGAAGGTTTAGGCTCTAGGACTCCTAGACTCAGCCTTTCAGAGGTTCGGTCATATTTAGCTTGCCCTTTGACATGACCCAGGCTTAAACAATAGCTTTGTGGATATGCTAAATGGCCACATCTTGCCAGTTGCTGCCAAATTAATGAGCCCATGTCATTTTTAGTTTACAGTTCAGTCATAAAGCAGCCAAGTGGAAAATGAGGCAGGGACCGTTAAGGAGTGTCACGCAAATTTTCAAAGGGTATAGTCCCTAATTCCTCACTGCCCCTTTCAGAAGTCTCTAATCATTGTTCACTTTCCTCCCCTTGATTTCTTCAGATCCTCTAAAGATCCCCCTCACTGGGCAAAAGAGGCTGGTCAGAGAAACTAGGTACTGATGACTCAATGCAGGAGAGTTGAGGAGGAGTAAAATGCAACCTGCACTCATGATTTGCACAGAAGTTTAAGCAATCTGAGTGCTCACCTGAATTCCCCAGTTCCCACCAGGGGCATAAATGCCTAAGTGTTGCATTGTTATGCAGAGCCTAAGTGTTTAATAGCTGGAAGGGACAGAAGCAAAAGGAAGCTTTCACATTAAAAGGGATTGTTTTAAAAGGAATCCTATCTGGAAAAATGCTTGGAGAAAAGAAAAAAACATAATTTTCTACTGTCTTACATCATTTACAGGCAGGGAAACTTAAACCAATGAAACCTAGCATCCCATCTGCACTTTCAAAACTCTTTTCTTGGTCTGTGGCTTAGTCGAATATCCAAAACTCAGTTCAGAGTTGCAAGGCTTTCTGCTTCAATCCTACAAGGATGCCTATGCTGTACAAGTGGTTTTGCATGCTTGCAACTTGAAACCACACAAATCTTGCCAGCTTTCCAGTGTGACTTTGGAATTTTGAGCAGCTCTGCTCTTCCCTATCTCTTTCTGCTCCCACCTGTGGTTTACCTCCTCCTGACAGCTGTACTGACATATTTCCTGAGTCTTAGTCCAGCTTCTTCCATATCTTCTGTCCCTATTTCTCACCAGCTGTGGACCTCATTCTTCTATTCCACAGCCTGGGCTTCTACCTTGGAAATATCTCAGCTTCTCAAAGCTCAACTGTTGGATTTTCTTGTGTGTGGCCTCACCCGGATGCACAGGATTCTCTCCTTTGCCATTGTCAGGGATCAACGTTTGCATTATCCTCAGGCAGCCTCCGTGGTTCCCTATTCAACTCAAATTTGTCCTTGTTGTTTTTAAAGCCTGCCTCAGACATGCCTCAGGCTCTCTCATACAATTTGTCTCCCTCTGTTCCTCTTCTTGCTCTTCCTGATTGTCTAGCACTTGGTTTCCTGTGTCCCTCCAGGAGCTATGTGTATTCCTTGAAATTTTTACTAGGACTATTCAATTGAACAAAAAATGGTTTTATTTCATGCTGCATTCACACCCTTTTGGCTCGAGTATAGAGGATGAATTTGCTAGCAGGAGTATTTGCAGACGCAGCAAATTTGAAGAATATAGGTCAGAATATTCTTGGAATATGAATACAAGTATTTGCAAAGGAACTCAGTTCTAGGAGGTACGTTCTTCCGATTGGGAAGCAGAGCAGTTGTCACATGACCTCTGTGCCCATCCAAAATTTGAAACACATTTCACATTTTAAAGACAGAATTTTCTCACGGAACCTCTTGCAAACCATTTACAGATCCTTGGTTAGATTGTAGTGCTGCACCACATGCCCTAAATAGAGAGCAGTTAAAGGCCACACAGGAAGAGCCAAAGAGATTGAGCCTGTCTAAGAAATAATTCTTCCCCAGGGTTGCTCCCTATGTGTGGAGGTGAACAGTTGATATCAGCTGGTAGGAAAAAAAATATTTAGAAGTACAGAAATCAGACCTCAGAATACCCCTGGTTTTCTTGGGGTGCACTTCAGGTCATTCTTCTCTCAACCTGAGCAAGCTTCTCCCAAAAGCAGGTATGGTCCTCTTCTCCTGCTCCAGCCAGAAACCTATTCCAGCACCACACCCATCTTAATTTAAGGAAACCTCTTCCAGTTCCCAGCCTAGCCTTGTTCCTAGCTATTTCAGACACTTGTGTGTTTATGATAAGAACACCATCAAGCTATCATTAAGCCATTTTTTCCCTCCTAAATGCCAGCCCATGTGGTTGCTTAAGCAGCAAGCAGATCCTCTCTCAGACTGTTTCATTGGACTAAATGCTCTTGAGCAATTTTAGTTTTCTCTCGTAAGATCAGTTCTTGTTCCCCTAAATGTACTCCAAGTCAGCCCTTCTTGGCCTCTGCTCCTATTTGAATCTTTCTTCCTGAAACATGAGTGCTCAGAAAGGCACATTTTATTTCAAGGGCCTCACTGGTATCTGAGAGATTAGCATTGGCCCCTTGTTATCCAGTGAAAATGTCTCTTTTGGCATATGCTGTAACTGTGCTTGATTTATTCATTGCTATATCATGCCCATATCTATTTTGTATTCATGTTATTTTCAAATGAAACTCTTAATTTTTATTGCAAAGTCCGTGTTACCTAGTAGCAAGTCCATGATCTTAAAACTAGCACTACTGACTGTTATCCTATTTCTATTACTTCAAACCCGAAGTAACTCAGGTGTTCGTGTTATACATTCTGGCTCACCACCATACCCTCTCCTTCTGTGCTGATAACAAATGTCAGTAAAACATTTCCATGCTTTCTACCAAGTCACTTCCTCTACCATTAATTAAATCCTTAAACAAGTCTAGCTCTAGATTAATCTTTGAAGATGTGTCTCAGTAACCCTTAGCCAATGAGATACTCCGTTGGTTTTCTTGTTGATCTTCCACTAGTACCCGGATCTTATTCACATAAACTGATAATTTCTTGTGTAAGACCATGTGATATCTTTTACTGAAGCTGAGATAAAATAAACCATTCTTATTTCCTTGTTTAGTAATGTAGTTGACAAGGAAAAAATCATTCTTTTGGTCTTGCTTGTTTCACCTATTTCTAACTCGAATCCTATTTTTCGCTAACTTCCATGTGTGCAACTATCCTCATCTTAGAACTGGCATACTGTTGAGGTCAGAATAAAAGGACTAGTTTTCCAGCCTGGCACTTTCCTTCTTCCTAAAACAGTATGTACAACATTTGCTCTCCTCTAGGCAAATGCTACCAGATTTGATTTAACTCATTTATTCAGGATCCCATCACCACAAATTGCAGTCTCGTCTTTCAGTTCATTAGGGACTCAGAAAAAAGTTGCCCCTTCCCAAAGCACTTTGTGCTCTCTGTATCATGTTCCTTCCCAGAGATTGCAAATTTCCATGCTCATACCCTCATTCTTAATTGTCCACCCTGTTCCCCTGACAAGAAAAAGGTGCTACAGAAAGGGAGGGAAAACTCTTAGCTTCTCAGTGCCCATTTAGACTATGTGGAGGATCCACATCCCTTACTCTTTAGCAGTACATGGTCATATTATTTTTTTGTTCTTCCTCACCTTCCTTCCTCCCCTTTCATTTCCTTTTGCATGGGCTCATCTCTGACCTCAGCAGTTTTTATTCCACCCCTGTACTTCTCGTGCTGGTACTTGCCTCCTCACTGCCTCTCTAGATCTTGCACAGGACCTGAGCACAATGTGCTAACCTCGTTCAGCAAAACATGTCCCAATACCTGTGACCAGGCACCATCTCCTCATCTTCCTGTTTTTTCCAACCCTTTCAAACTGGTAAAGTAGAGCATAACTCCTGCGAGCAGGTGCACTTCAAGGTAGAAGAGCTCTGCTGATTTAACCCCATTGTACAACTGTGAAGACAATCACAACCTTCCTCCAAGGGCTGCATTCAAAGATATCATGAGCAATGGACAAACTTGAGACAAATTAGGTTGGGTGCGCGAGCTAAACCCTGAGAGAAGAAGACAAATAATTGGCATGAAATAAACAATAGTCTAAGTTACTCACTATAGCGCGCACAAGGTCTTTCTTTCCCTTTCTCTTTACCTTTCTTTCTTCTTCTTTCTCTCTTCATTTTTCTTTCAGCTCCTAATTTCTCCGTCACTATTACTGTTCCCTGGATTTCCCTACAGCTATTAGAAAACAGCTTAGAACATCATCTCAGATGCTTCATTCTGAAGTCATGGAGGTGCAAGCTGCTCTGCTGCTTGCTGCAAGATATCAGACCAAAGTCAGTACAGGAAAATGCTGGCACTGGTTTCAGCTAAACATGTCTGGAGAGGTGTGGGACATAGTGGTGTCATTCGAATCCTTCACAATAGTTGTTTCTCCAAACCAGTCATAGTCCACAGAGGGGAATGGGGGCAAGTAAGGTCAGAGTTGGGCCACTCAGAAAACAGACAAAACTGGCTTTAGAAAGGTTTCCAGGAGCAATAAAAGAGATACCGAGTTACTGCAATAGTATCTACACCAGATGATTTTGATCTTATTTGGCAGCAGAGAAATTTAGATCACTACTAAGGTACCAGCTTTCTGTGTACTGCTGCTGCTCTGTGTGCTACAGAGAAACCCTCTCTCATCAGTGGCTTTACTGGGCTTTGCAGAGAACTTGCCAAAGGGGTGGGCACATGTTCTGTTGGCTCTTCCTGCACCACAGCAGAGCAAGCAGCAGGAAGCTGTAACTCCTTAAACAGTTAGAGTTAGAGTTAGAGTTGCCAGAAGAGGAAAAGAAAAGTACAAACCCAAAAATACCACCAGATATGTGTTACAAAATCCTTGGTGAAAGACTGACGTTTTCTTCATTTGAAGCCAAAGACCTCACTCCCACTGAAGACATCATTCACAATACAAGCCTGTAACCCTGACCAAACACTTCTTTCTTTGCAGCTGAATTTTTAGACTATGCACATATCAAATAGGATGCAAATCTTGTCTTAGACAGTTATAAGTGAAGTTTTTGAAAGGCAAATGTATTTATAATGGCAAAAGCTCATACTCAAAGTCACTGAAGAACTGTTTATTATACACTAATCTCTCACTTAGTGGGTATTTTATCCCTCACCTTCTGACCTTGAGCACTCTGCACAGCAGCTCTGAAGCTACCCCAATTAGTTACTCAGAACGTAGTCTGACATGGTCGAATGGCTTGGCATCTACAGAGATTCAGCCATAACCTGAGCAGCTAGATTTGCTTTAATCCCATAAAAAGTAGGCAGGAATACAAATGTGCCGGATTATCAGCTGAAACAAACTAGCTCTGCATCACTGGGCTCAGTGATGCTGTGTTGATTGAATCCATTGAAGCATTTGGCCTCAATATATCCTAGAGAAACAGTCTTTCAGAAAAATAATCAATGCGAAACAATGTTGTCATTGGAAAGCCTGGAACTGATGCAAGTTAGAATTACTCAAATTCGTTGGTGTGATATTTAAATACCAGTGTTTGAATGCCAGGGAACTACAGGCCAAAGAAACTGTTCCAAGTTGGATTTGGTAAGCACGGGGTTTGCTTTAAAGAACATTAGTCAGACAAGTTCAGTCAAAAGTCATATGTAAGATTATTAGCTCTTGTGCAGGAGTTTTCTCATTTGTGTTGGCTCCTCAAATGCTGTAGAGGCTGAGCAAAACACTGAACAGCTGAAGATGGTTGTGCTGGAGGCAGGCTTTCTTCCATGCCTTCCTCACTGTGCATCCGCTTGCTATTGGAATCCCACAAGAAACAAATTCCGTTCTTACAATCATAGTTTTGGGAAAGCAGTTTTGCAAAACGGAGGGGAAAATATTATGATGAAGCCTCCTTTTTCCAGATTTCTTAGTATTAGAGACAATGCACCCTGTGGTGTCTCATATAGTTAAACAAGGGAAGGGACCCAGCAGCAATGAATGGCATAGTCATGCTAAAATAAGGTTTCTAATACCGGGATTCCAAGCCGCGAAATGGTCGCTCAACTTTAAGTCTGCCCCTTGAATATATTGTGAGAAAGCCCCTAATTGCCTGCTTATTCATCCTGTCACTGAAAAACCTTCATTAATAAATTAAAACGTGATTAAAGCCAAAAAAGAGCAGCGTGTGAAGCCCAGTAGGTAGCCCTTAATATCTTAGGCTCATGCAAGTGTGAGCAACCTGTAGGGGCCAGACAGCTCAGGAATCAACAGAGGTTCCTCAACAGCATCCTGAGACTCCCAGTGACCAAAGGACCCACAGCACTGGAAAGGTCTAGCGCAACTATGGAACTCGGAACTAGCTGGATTGCTTGTAAAGACCATAGAGACTGGAGGACCCTTTGAACACAGGGCAACCTGTGGTCAGTGAAGCCTGGCAGGTGAATTATCTCGTTGAGTGCTGCACAGACAAGTCTGGCTCACATTAGGTCCTCCAGCTATAACCCAGTGGCTGGAGCTTCACACGGGAGTATTGCTTTGTTCCCATATCCTTCCCTTAGAATGTGTTGCAAGATGTGAAACTGTGTGTACACTTCAGTCTGACTGGGTAAACCCTGTATTTTATGTTCTCATGGCTTTACTCCAAGTGTATCGGACAGATGGGTTGGAGCCTAACTTACTTCAAGTATAACAGACAGGAAAGACAAGCTGCCGCAGACATGTCCTTCCAGGCAGTGCGAGCAAAACAGCTGAATTCATCTTCCTCTACTCTATCGCTCTATGGCTCTTCTGCTCTTTCCATTTTATTTTCATACCTCATATCCCAAGTAACTTTGAAATCAAGTTCATGTTCGCATATGACTAATATATTTTATTGGTCTTTTCTCTAGATTGGCCCAAGACTGAGCTGCTATTCATAAGCAATACTCTCAGCACTCCAACAAACTGAAAGAGGCAACAAGTACCTCTCAGCCTGAACTCCGTCTCCCTCCACCTACTCCACTGGCAGTCTCAGCTTTCAGCTGCACTGACCTTGTGAATGGCCTGTGGGCGTCTTTGGGAAGGAAGCCCAAGCAATCACTTTGAACATGGTTTAGGCATAGCAGCCTCTGTGAATTTATGCTGTACCATGCTCTGCTTCTGTATTCAGTTACAAGCATTATTTGGCTCTAAAGACAAAAGAACTTGGAAGTTAATTCCGTCGTATTAATTTTATTTCAAATCACGTGGCTCTAGAACTGGATTTATGCCTCATACACAGCAATGTCTCTCAAAGTATAGCTGAAGCCAAAGCTACTCTTCAAAGCAGAGTTAAAAGTGCACGTGAATGCATAAAAATGTTTGTGTTTTGCCTTTTTTCCCCAACCTTCTCAGCTAATTGTGATGACAATACTAGCACCCCAGTGGCAGTTCAGTATGCTGCCAAGCTGTGGTTCAGAGCAGATCTTCTCGCTGGGTTGGGGAGCAGGGCTGTACCATCCAGTTACAACACCTGCAGCAAATTCTCCTCCCATTCTGAGCAGGGAGTTACATCTTCCTTCAGTCCCTTCAGTCGGAGGCTTAGACCTCTGGCCTGCCTTGTTATTTTTTTTAACCTGTTCTCTAGCCTGCTATTGATGAATACCGAAAAATTCTGAGCAAGCTGCCTTATGTCATGATTTCACACACTGCTGGCCAGTTTAACACAGAAATGGGGACTGGAAGTGAAACTGTTGGAGTAAGAGCCTATAAGAAATACAGAGAGAGAGAGAGGGAGGGAGAGAGAGGAAGAGAGTAGGTCCTCTTTCCCTGTTTTACAAAGGGATTTTTTTTCCTATACTTCATGGATTAATGAAAAAGGACAGCTGAAGAGAGTTGTTAGACATTTGTATTCCATAAACATGAAAAAAACCCTCTTTGTCTGCACTCCTTCTCTGTATTCACTAGTAACCAGTCCTGGTTACAGACCTGAAATTGCTGATTAGCATCTTGAACTTGCACAAATGCACTATGCACAAATAAGGCTGTCGGTGTACTCTGGGTAGAGAGAAGTTAATGATTATCATGTTTATAGCTTGAGTTAAAATGAGAAAGCCATAAAGACAAACTTCTGATAAGGTAATATCCATATCCTAGTGAACTGTGAGTTTTCTACTGGGCACCAAGGTCTCCAGTCTCGTTACCGAGTCACTTTCAAGCTGCTTATGAAGTTGTTTAACCTAGCAGGAATAAATTTGACAAGTGTCTGCAGGAACACTAGCGTAACTCCTTGCTTTGGTCAGCTGCTGATGTGCTAGACCTCCTCTTGCATGTAACTCTAAAGGAGTGTTATTTTCCCCTTTCGTTTACTTTGAAAATCCAACAGAGTCTATCCAACTTTGAAAATCGAACAGAGCCGCCAACAAGAAGGCAGCATCTCTAAATTGCAGTATGCAGCTTCTATGTACATTGGTGCAAACCAGGAGTGTACTTTGGCTGTCTCATGTTGCAGTGGATGGGTCTTTCATCAGCAGCATGAGAAATGGAAAACTTGCTGAAGTCAGAAACGGACCTTTGTCTTCAGGTCCCAGACCTTCATCAGTAACATGTGCCATTGACTCTAAGACTACTAACTCCGGGTACCCATCTGCTCTGTAGCATTTTGTCACAGGTGTAGACTGTTGTTGTTTCTGACCTTTTACATTTACTCATCTAAACAACTGGATGAGCGTCTTTTTGTTTCATGGATGTTGTCAAGCCTGTTAATTGCCCTGCAACCAGAGCTTCATGTAGCAAGAAACTCACGCAAAGCATTACTGAAGTATAAACAAGGTTTTTCAAAACTTAGCATGATCACTCTTGCAGTCACTGGAATTGGATTGGACCTCAAGCCTTGAAACACAGAAGAGGTTGGAGAGGTGAGATCCGTTTTGCCTGCTAGAAAACAAAACTATAGCCAGCTGGATGGTATTCCTCTATTGCCCTAAAAATTATGGCTAACTGATTAGGATGAATGGTTGCAGACAGTGAAAGAAAAGAGTGAGGAATAGCTACAAAGTTCAGATAAAAGGTGCAATTGCATCACACTTTAGGCAGAAATTAAACCTCGCGGTATTTTTGCAAACATTGGCCTGTGTACAGCAAAAGGATGAAAGCTCTGAACTCCAGTTTAGACACTTGAGAGGTCTCAGAACACTGCAAAAAGCCAAGAGCTGCTGGTGGAATATTCAGTCTTTTTCTATGTGTTAAATCTGGAAAGGAAAAAAATCTCAAGTAACATGGAGGTAAAATGGAATAAGCAAGCACAACTCTTCATTCAGTAAAACTCTGGAAAACAAAAGGACTGCCTCCGGAGATTATGGATAAAGTGATAGATGAAGCTGTTACATTTTATAAGATAATAAAACAACTATAGAAAATATTTTCTAGTGCTAATTATACTATCTTAGCTCTGAGAAACAATAAAATATTGACTGCATGGGAACTGTATGGAATTGTGTATCCAGCTTGTTCTTTGCTGGTCAACACATCACAATGAATGGCTAGGTTTGATTAACTTGTTCCTGTGTTTTTCTGATATTTATTAAGCTACAAGTAAGGCTTGCACTGTAAAATTACTAATATCTCTTAAACCTGCAAAATAGGTTTCACGCAAAAACTGAGAAGAACTGCGTGTGTAATTAGAGGATTCCTAATGGGTTTGGTTTTTTTTGCTTTTGACACAGCTGGGAACTAAAAATATCTTAATTGGCAGAAGCATCTAAAGTCTCTCCAAATGTTAAAGGGTTTATTACCAACTACTGTTTTTCAGTTCCTAACTAACTAATGACTCTCCAAAAATAACCAGAAGGACAAGTGCTGTCCCCATATTAAAAAGTCAGCAGAAGTGGAAAGAACAAGCCTTGCACTTGACAAACAGGTATTCTTCTTGTGATTTGATGACCAGATTTGATGACATCAAGCAGCAGTCCAACAACTTCCAAGTGTGTGACTCCCAGCCACATGCTAGGAGCTGATGTGGGGCTAGTGAATATGCAGTTCTTGCTGTCTTTTGTGTTTTGAATTGTCATCATTGCAGAGATAAATTTGGAGCTCTACAGAATCCCATCTCTTGGCGACTGCTAACCCCCAAAAGTGGAGTAATCAAGGTAGCTAAATTACTACAACGTAAGGCCTGGCACAGGGAGAATGAGAAATTCCACAAGGTAGGCATGAGACATATACAGAGTAACAAATTAGCCAATCCTAAAGCAGCAAATTAAGAAACAAAGAAAAATAAATTGCAAGAAAACATGCTGTGATGGCGCATTTCCCCCCACACCCCCTGCCCTGTCCCAAGGCCACACTATGGTCTGAGTAATGCTCATTAGACTTTGGTCTTGAGGAACAATGCCCAGGCTCAGGTTCCCTTGAGCTTATTAGAAACACTGTCTGCTCCCAGAAACTTGTGTTTTCTAACAAGCTGCTTTTTTTTTTTAATGAATAGTCTTGGAGACTAATTTTTTCTTGCCTCTGTAACAACCCAAGTGCAATAATATTTTTGTTATCAAACCTTCAAAGTTACCAACCTGAATTGTGGCCAGGATGGAAAATTACTCTGACTAAAGCCCAGTCTCTTGCAACCCTCTAAACAGCGCTCCAAAATGAGACCCTTTGAGTTCTTCTGGACCACAACAGGCTGTGACCAGCAACCTCCCCTCTGAGCAGGGCCTCTCAGAGCCAGCAAACTCTCAAGTGTGCCGTACTCAGAGGACCACTGAATGACAGCGATGGATGATACCAGGGTGCCTCAGGATAACCTTCAGTAAAATGTGAACATGGGGCAGAAAGGCTCCCCAGGGAAAGTATTGGTATTATGCTGTGCAAAGGATGCTTTGATGACTTGCTTTGCATCACCTTCTCTCTCCAGTTGTTTTCCAAATTGTGACATATTTCTGTTGCTTTACAACTCATAATGGAAGGTAACTATCTTGCTGGTAGTAATTTCAGAGAAAATGTGTTCTAACACTAGTGGCATTAATACCGTGTAGTGTTCTGGTCTCAATAAATTTGACTCCTTTTGATATGTCCTGTTGCCAGGAAGCCGACCCATCACAGTTTCAAATTTATAAATCTTATTACCGAGAGATTCTAGTAAATATATATTCATATTTATACATACAATTATATTTTTTTAATTTATGTATTTTAAAAATGCTTAAAGTTGGCATAAGCTCATACAGAGTATACCCAAAGGTCAATATACAGCAACACTCAGCCGTAGATGTTTATGAAAACCTGTACTATCTGAACTAATCTCTCTGTCTACACTGCTCTTTCTCTGCCTGTGGAGCTAGAGACTATCTGAAGGAATTATGGAAGACCCCGTAAGACAAATAATTATCAAAGCAATCTGGCTGAGAAAAACTGTTTAACTGATGGCAAGCTGCTTCACACTGTGAACATTATGCTTTACCAATCAAATGCCTCAGTAGTTAAAGTTAATTCATTGAGCTCCACGTGGATTAAACAGGCTAGAGTGCACTCATCCTCTCCTTATGCAAAATGAGAAGATTTGGTTCAAATGTTGATTTGCAACATGCCAAGAAATGTTTTCTTCAATTAAGTAATCTCATATTAAAGCAAGTTCCATGCCAGAAAAATAAACAGTGCAACTTTTCAACACATGCCCAGCAGTTACATGCAGGATACAATATTATGATTTCTCTGAGGCAGCTCTTGAAAGCCAGGAATTCATATTTATATCAGAATCACACCTACGGAAGTATTAGGCAAATTTCGGGTTCCATTGCATCTGTATACATTATAGCCAATGCATTTCTAGTGGATGTACACAGGTTCAGTGATCATAACAGAGAGAAAACATGTATTTCAAATTGGTGCTCCTTATTGGGAAAGAATTAATCCCCAGACTTTGCTCCACAAAAACTTCACCTTTAATACTATTTTTATGGAGCTTAATTCTTCACAGATTTTTTTTTTCCTCTGGTCAGAAACTAATTGTCTGGAATAAAAATAGGTGATTATTATTAAAAATAATAACAGACATGTCTTCTCTGGTCTTTACTACTAAGGAGATCAGAGATCTAAGATAATCACATTCCTTAAATGGATCAAACAAAACAAGAACTCCATCACTGTCAGACAAAAGAAAGGTACAGAAGAATAAATGTGCTGTATGCTTTTATCTCATCTTCAAGCCCAACGACTGGGGCCTGACCACACACATGCTACAGTCTATGTAGTCACAGCAGAGGTGATTTTTGGCCTTGTGACAAGGAGTTTGCATTAGATAAGCTGGACCTAAGGAAAGTATTTTCACAGGGCTTTGTGATGACATAGCTGAGTTATGAATAATTACTGCCATCCTGTCTGAGAGCCCAAGCAGCACACCATTATGCAGCTTATAGGATCTTCCGGGAAACTGGCAGTAAGGCAGCTTCGCTTCTGTCTGCAGTTTTGCTCACCCAGCTGCAGTTATTGGCATGCAGTGGAAGAAGGCTGGGCTCCTTCCTCTGCTATGACACATGCAGCAGTGGAACAAAACCCTGGGAGTGTGACCCCAGAGGTGAGGGGACCCAGGCAACTGGGGAAGCCCATACAAACGTATGGTCCTGGTCATCATTTGGTCCCTTCATCAGATTTTTAGAGACAACAAGCTAGAGTGGAGTTGCTGGATTTTCTGTTGCGTATGGAGTGGGGTTTTTTTGTTTTTATTTTAGGGGGAGACACATTTAAAACACAAAATAATGAGTCAGCACTTCGTTTCATACTTTCTGTGAATAAAAACATCTGTGATTTTCTCTTACTTATAATAGAAAGAACAAAATAAATAATTCTTAAAAACATAGACAATCTAAATATCAACTATATCTATTGATTTGCCCTCAATGTCAGGGCCAAACCAGGGGAAAAACATGCCAGAGAAACCGATAATCTACCACATGCTAGATACACCACCAACCAAATCTAATCAGCTCTGTTGGAAGCCTTAGAAGATGGTAGACTGACTTACACCCTACTGCTCTGAGCAGAAACTCGAAGATGCTGCTGTGTCCTTTGCAGGGTTAGTGACAAGGAAGGCGTGTGATACACCACGATTCCCTGCTGCTAGCCTTACACCTCCTCATCCTTGGGGTGATCGCCCTGAGGCCAGGTACTCTGACAGAGTATTGTGCACCTGCTGATGATCTGATTAGAGGGTTTCACCCACACCCATTCAGCAAACACAGCCTAGGAAAGAGGCTCAGACACCGTCCCTGATCCATCCATGCACACATTCCTACCAGATTTATGGGTGTGTTCTAGCACACAGCCAATGTCCTCCAGGAAAAAGCCTGATGGTCTTGCCCATGTGGAGGAAGAGATATAGTGGCCAGCACTGACAGGCTGTAGAAATTGAGGCTTTACTCCCATATTCCCCAGTTTTGCAGTTCGGACTGATGCTTAAATATGGGCAGGTAATAAAACACTTTGGACACGAAGCAGATTTGAATTCAAGTGTGGGAAGAGGCTTATATTCATATGACAAACCAGATGCAGTGAAGTGGCCAGGCTGTTCTCCAGCAATGAACACAAGTATTAGTGAGAGCATCTAATCAATTAAATTATGGCATAATAAACAATTACTTAATCACAAAATTACAATGGATTTTTAAATTCAGGTTTAAAAATTATTTTCTAAAAGTTTTAGATTTTCCTGGCACTGTGAAATCTTTGTGTTTTAAAAAGAGGTAGAAACTTCTTCATGGGAGAAAAACTAATCCCTGCTGGTGACTGGGCTCAAGCAGGTACCACTGCCCTGCACAGGTAATATGTTTGAAGCAACATCTCTGCTTGATTCTGCTTTGCATCCTATCAGAGGAGGCTTGGCAAAATCAGTAGGTTTTCTTCTTGTCATTGACTGGCTGGGGATAAAGCTTTACTCTGCCTTCTGTGCATAGGCTTTAATTTGCTCTAACCTTTGTCACAGAAATGCTGCAAGGACTAAGTGCAGCACCATATCTAAGATCTAAGCAGGATCCCATTAAGCAGCTGGCAGTGAACAGTGCAGGCAGTAGTGAGCAAGCTCTTTCCCATCGAATTCCTGTTTTGTCCCAGATGAGTTGTTGGGTGCAGTAGGTGCAGTCCTGTGAAGTTCACCACGTGTGCACACACACACTTTCCATTTCATCTGCAACACTGACACCCTGTTCCTACAGTTTGCAGAGACTGAGATTTGTTTCAATGGTTTTAACTGGGCCACTGCTTGTTCTCAGTTTCCTGTTGCTTTGATCACGGTTTTCCAGCTCTCCTCAAGTAAGTTGCATCCTCCAAGGTGGATTTTCTCCTTTCCTGTGCTGGGCCAAAGCATCTAAGTGACCTTTGATTTTTTTTTCTTCTTCCCTCTTTTTTTTTCCCTTTGGCTTTTTTTTGTTTTGTTTCTGACTCGCCATATGTGAGATAATTGTGCCCACAGGAATTCCTTTCAGAGTACCTAAGCACAAAAGAAAAACACCCAGCCAGTTCTTTTTCTAGAGCAGTGCAAACATTTCCTTAAACCTAAGTGTCTCAGGAGGGGCATTGACAGAAGGCTCCTTTCACCCAGAAAGCGCACTCTGCACTGAGCTGCCGGTGAACCCTCAGCCGCCTCCTGCATTTTGACGTCACTGATGGAGTGAAAGTTTTGCCAATAAAAGCAGTCAAGTTCTTTGATTCCAACTTTATGACAATGGAAAGGAGGCCAGGGCCAATCCTGCTGTGGTGGGGTTTATTAATGGAAAAGGGCAGTGGGAGCCAGTAACTCTTTGGCGACTTCGTTCCTTTGACTACTGTCCTCCTGCATTGCACTTGATGGATGGAAAACTGCATGCTCTCCTCTACCGTGATAGCTTTCCCATGCTAATAATCTCCCCAGTAAGAAGGCCTGGACTAACATTAGGAACTTGCACAGCTTGGGAAGGGCAAAGCGGATCTTAAAACCACCCATGTGATTTGACGGCTGCAAGGAACCATGCTAAGAAAATATCCCTGACTCTGAACTCATCTTATTAAGGGAATAAATCTGATTTCTTCTTTGAGCTCTCCTCCCCTGTGGTCTGAACTGCTTACCCCTTGGTTTAAATAGATGAGTTACATCTCTGGACAATGACACAAACATTTTAGTCCTATTTTCAGCATATCCCAAGAAAATGAATTGTGATCTCTCCTCAGAACAGTTTCGGGATGCCTCTGTCTGTCACTGCATTAACAAAAGGTGGGGTTGGCAGTTAGCTTATCAGGGGTTCATTTATCCCAGGTTCAGCATGGTTGTGTGCTGAGGAAAGGGATTCTGACTCTAAAACCCAATTTGTAGAAAGGGCAGCTTGGCATAGTTTCCCCCCCACCCCTTCCCTGCTCTGTCACTAAAATTGGCAGTAAATGCCTGGAACTTGTCCTCCAAAGCAAGAACAATCCCCATTCCAGGGACCGGTGTAACAACAGAGGTGGGGGGACATCTGCTTTAGAGGCCAAGTCAGCTTTAGGGAGGACCAAAATCAAAGTAAGGAGCAAGACAGGCTAGAGCTTGGCTGGAAGGTAAGAAAGAAGGGGGAAATGTCACTTCCCCAGGAAAGAAGCTGATAGGAGGCCTAAGTGTCTCTTTCTTGCTTCACCACCGCATCACAGAACAGGTTACAGCACAGAGGCTTTAAGAGTTCCTTCCCTCTCCACTTTGTGATGCAGGGCACTCTCAATGCAGTCAGAAGTCACCCAGTCTGGACGGTTATTCACAGACCTTTGCTGGGCACCAGCAAGGAGGCAAGCACATAAATTACATCCTGAGCAGTACACTCCTGAATGCACTTCCCAGGCAAACGGTAGCCATAGAGGATATGAAGTTCCTGGTAGAAGAATTCTGCAGTACAGTCTAAGATAGTGTCAATAAAAATTCTGAAAGAGCACAACTCCATAGGAGCCCATGCTTTAGGGCTCACTTTGGGTGTGATGATTTTATTGCTGTTAGTAGAAAGAAAAAAAAAGGGAAGTATTCAATTTCAGCTGAACCTCTCCAACATTTGTAGTTGTAGAATACAGATTTCAGAACAATCCTTGTAAAGAGACTTTACAGACAAGAACACAACAATTTATTCCTCTCTTCATCTGAGAAGTAATAAAACATCTCTCTCCCCAAAAGTGTGCAGACTCAGGTAACTAAATCTTCTTAAAAGTGCATAGAAAAAAAACTGCATTGAAAAACAATTGATTAATTGTATTGTAAATGTATTGTACTTATAATTGTATTGTAACTGTAATTAGCAGTTGTAGGGGGTGAGGATGCTAAATGTCTAGGGATTTAGAATTTTTATGACATGTACCCAGATTCACAAGAAAAGTTTGATATATGTAGGTTGGGGGTAGGGGGTACAAGATGTATAAATGCTAATGTGCACAGTATGCCATTCAAGTTTTTTATAGCAACTTGAAACCAGAATTTATAGAGTGCTATTAAAATGTCTTGGTTGTATGTGTTAGACGTTGATTGCAGATGGATTAGCCTTAATTTTTATATTTTTAATAGGACCAAGAAGAATGTGGCTGTGCATCCCAGCATGTGAGCAAGTTTATCAAACAGAAGGCAGCAGCCAGAACAACAGGAAATCACATAAGAAAGCCCAGATTCTGGTTGGCAGAAGCACATTGACCTCTCCTTCATGTCACTGGGTTTAATACTCCAGCTTCACTGTAAAAGCGTCTTCCCCGAGCCCGGGTTCATAAACGTGTTAGTGGTCCTTGATGTTCCCAGCAGAGGACAGTAAGGAAAACACAGCCCTGAATAGCTCACATTGACTGCAGCAAATACAGAGCAGGAGGGTCAGAACCATTTCCCAGCCCAGAGCCAGTGCTGTAGAACTGAGCAGCTATTCATAGCCACTGGATCCTCTCCAAGCCGTGAGTGTAGATTTACTTGTATCATCTTTGCAGAGAGGAATTGTGGTCCCCAGTGCCTCCCGCTTGATTCGGATAGACTGTTTATTTGTTTAGTCCTGTAATGATATTATCCACAGGGCTGGAGCCACACAGGGAAGATTAGGAGTTCCTGAGGGAGAAGCCGTGTGTTTATTACCATGACAGCCCCGTGTGACCCAAGCCAACAGTTATTTGTAGTTGTTCTTCCTCTCTGATAACTTGGAGCATGCAGCCGTGGGGCGAAGGTGTCGGATCGATCCCGCGAAGGCGCAAGGCGAAGAGGCTGTCACAGGGAAAGTGGTAGGATTAGCATGCTGGAAACTCTGTCGTCGACTATCTGCGAACAGCTCTACTTCTGGATGTTTTCAAATGTAAATGACGGGAGGGGGGACATCAGAGACCGAAGTCTTAAAATATTGACAACACCACCAAACCTGTGCATTTAAACCTGCCTTTCAAGAGCACTTAATAAGCCATGCAACTCAGATTTTAGCCTAAAAAAAAAAAAACCACACACACAAAAAAAAAAAAACAAAATCAGAAAACCCCTACTTTTTAAAAACAACAAATAAAAAAACACCTACACAAAAAGCTCTTGCAAGTATGTGCATAAGCCCAGCGAAAGGGGAAGAGGGGCCAAGGGGGAGGAAGAAGGTTGTTGGTTTGGGGTTTTCTTCCTTTTATTTTTCTTTTTAAAAAAATCGTTTCCTATTTTAATAAATATTTAACCATGGAAAGGGAGGGGAAAGGCCAAAAGTAACAAAGAACTGTAGGTTGTTTAGATTTCTTGGGAACTCCCTCTTTGCAGCTGACCATTGCTACATGTAGGTTAATTTCCACATGGAGCTGGAGAAACTCTATCCCCGGTTTGTGAAGTACGGGTCAGCCGAAGCATGTTAATCTGTTTAGCATGTGTGCTTCGTGGAGGTGCCAGACCACCGCCGTGCAAGAGCAGAAGCAGCAGCAACCATAGTCCTTGGGGGTAGTTAATAAAGACTTAAAGGGAAACAAGTTTATAAAGGTTTCAGTTCGTGCACCGTGCCAGCTTTGGACATTTCAGGCTTCCAGCCCTGCGGATCAGAAAGCTGAGAAATCGCCGGGCTGTTAATCGCAGCCCTAGAAGGCAAGCGCCGGTGACGCAGCCTGCGCAGCCGAGGGAAGAGCGGGAAGAGCCGTAGCGCTACTTCTCCCCGTGAAAAGGGGGCACCAGCTGAGTCCCCACAACACTCTAGGGGCGTTCCGAGCCCCCATAGCCCCGCACACAAGTGCACCTTCACTGCTTTGGGCGGATAGAGCTGATTTTGGAACCTCGGTTTTAACCTGCACCCTTCCCGATGCAGAGCCTCGCACCCAACTGGAGGCTTGGAGAGTCGTACGAGCTGCTGAACGAGATAACAGCAAATAAAACTCCATGGGCTTATTCCTATAACCCCCCACAATGCAGACTAATCAACGTCTCGTCTCTCGGTCTGGGATGAGCTGCGAGACATGTGGTGCTCGGGCTGACACGCCACTTCTCTCTCATCACTTTTTAAAATTTTCCTTTGAAATTCTAGACACTTATTAAAGCATTTTTAAATAATCAAAATATTTGCTGATGAGTATTTATTTTGACAAGGGTTTTGGTTTGGCTTTCGACTTTCCGTTCAACTACATACACTGCAGTATTAATTTACTATAAAACCAAATGTGGTTGAGATTGTTCTGCCTCGACGCTGAATTTCAGTCATTGGGGAGAAGTTTTTCTAGTAGATGGGATGAACAGTCACAAATACATCTCGATCCGCTTTCAAGCGTGCTTTGCCATGTGTTCTTCGGAGCCAAAGGAAGCTGAGCACTGGTCGACAGGAAAAATACACCGCAAACAGATAGGCACCGTCGTCATATCCAGAAAACAGGGGCATTAATGCAGTCCCGTAGTGTCGCTGTCGTCGCCGTGTTTAAAGCAGCTGAGCGGGCGCTGCCCGTCGAAGATCAGAAGAAGCCACGAACTGGGACGGGGTCAGTCCCAGTAATCCAGATTACTCCACCCCGGAGGAGTTCCGGAAGATGCCCTTTCACTGCTGGGCACTCGGACCCCAACCCGGGGAAGGAATCCCCGGGTGGGAGACAATCTCCACCAGCCAAGGTGCTTTTTTTTGTTGGTTTTTTTTTGTTGGTGTTTTTTTTTTTTTTTTCCCCAGGCTGGAGCGCTCCTTTCTGTTGCTTAATGCATTGTCGGCGGTAAGATCACAAGTAAGGGGCCGGAAGCAGCCGCGATGTAAATGCAACTGCCTGGAGAAGACTGTGCCCGGTCTCCCGCTGCCTGGCAGACCGGGTCCCGGCAGTCCTTCCGGGAATAATAAGCGCGTGCACTATTTCCCTTGTTTCTTTTTCACTTGCAGGGAAGAGTAGCAGTGCTCACCTTCTGGTGTCTACTGGCACCGGCTTATCACCGGGTTGGGGTCGGGCTCCTCTCAGCGGATCCAGCTCCCTCTAAGAGACCGTGCTCAGCGCCAAAAGAGCCTCCTGTTAGGTTTCCTGGCCTTCCATGACATCTGCAGTAGTTTACCTTCCCCTGCAAAGCTGGGGCTTTTTTACCTTAACATTTCGGAGGTTTCGTTGGTCGGTTGGTCTGTGGGCATTGTTTGTTGTTTGTTGTGTGTTGTTTTTCAGCCTTGCACGTACTTTTCTCATTATGATCTTTATTAATGATGAAGGAATTGGTCGAGACATAAACCGTGAACTATCTTTTGTGCAGGCACTCGTTGCCCTCACTGTTACCCGTACTGACAGAAGATACTTACCGTCATTTTGAGACGGGAAGCAGCTCCATGGCTTGACGTCGCTTCTGAAACCAACCTAACACGTCAGTGAGAAACACTGACACTGAGCATCGAGCGTCCTGAGGCCAAGGTGTGCAGGGGGAAAATGTCAACTATTGCAGAACAGGATATCCCTCCCAGTTAACGCTTGCAGAGTCAACACACACACACAGATATTTTGAGAAATTACTGGGGAAAAAAAGTGCTCCCTGCTTTCCCCGTTGGAACATTTTACAAAATGTTATTTCCTTGAGCAGCGTTGGGGGGGTGAAGGGCGGGGAGTAGTATCCCTGGATTGGCACTGTCTATTAACGTGAGAAGACCTTCTCTACTTTGGTGTTTAATGTTCTGAAGACCTGTCCTCCTCGAGAGGAAGCAGAGAGCTTCCCTCAACCATTGCTCCCTTGTATAGAGCAGGCCTGTTCTGGCCCCTTCAGCGGGACACGGCGCACGCAGGGAGACGACATTGTCATTTCAAGCCACTAAAATCCTTTTTATTGCTCTAATGACCTACAACCTATTTTCTTTCCCTGAAGGATCCGGTAAGACCTATTCTGTTTGAAGCAGTCGCTGCACGTTCTGATCGCAAGCCAAGCAGGATTCCTGCCGGCGGAAGTTTAACAATGAGTTTCAGAGAAACGTGTGTATTCTGCTCTTAAAATGTGCTCCTGGTCAGAAACTCGGGCGTTTCTCGCGCGGTAGCTCTGCTCCCGGGCATTTCTTCTTCTTTTTCAGCAAGGGACTATCACTTTCACTCCGGTCAGTAATGCCAAACCGGGAAAACGAGCCTGCAGTGGCTCATGAATAATCGCGACAGTTTAATGACATCTGACTTGCAGACCCGTTGTATCCAACAGCCCAGTCGGTCTTTTCAGAGACAAGGAGCATGGCATAATTATGTGCACATACCAGGCTGGCTTTCCAGTAATAAGGAAAGCTCAGCCGCCTTCGAGCCTGCACTGGCGCAGTCGCAGGGGCAGCGGGGGTGGAACTGTGTGTACGGGGAAGGTCAACCCACACGCAAGGGACAGGCAAATGGTGAAGACGGCTTCTTCGTGCTGCTGCAGAGTGGGTGCTAGGTCGGGGGAGCTCCCCAGCCACCATGCAGGGCACCCGGCGCACTCCTCACGCAGACGCGGGAGTGCCCGTGGGCGCAGCCACCCACACGCCGAGAGCGAGAGGACCGGGGCACGAAGCCACTCAGCGTTGAGAACAGTAATTCCGCGGCTGCATGCGCAGGCTCCCTGCGAATCTGGAGGGGAGCACTCGTGCACTTTAGCGGGGAGACAGGCTGCCAGTGCTGGGAGATCCTCCGCCCGTGCCGAGACGAGAGCGCTGGGAGCCTGGCTCACATGGAAGGGCCGTAGGGGCGGGGATACCCGGATCCCCGGACTTTCGGAACAGTCCGACAACACCGGGAGCACCCGCACGGTGACGGTCCCGCTCGGACGCTCTGCTCTCTGGCCAACAAAGCTGAAGAAAAAACAAAGAAACAGCCACAAAACAAAAAATCCGCACAACCCAAAACAGCTATACAAAAAAAATGCACCAAAAGCCCCCGTCAAATAACCCACCTCCCGCAAGATTAGGAAATTAGGATTTCGCAGGAGGCAGGGCAGGCAAGCATCAGTGTCCAGGCACTGACCGGGTGCCTATGCAACCTCCCCGAACCTCTCCAAAGCCGTCGCCCGAGGGGCTGAGTCCGCACGGGCGCTACAGACAGGTCCCACCTCCCTGGCTTTGTCCGCCGCGGGCAGAGGATTTCCGTGGCGGGACGTCGCTGGCTCCGTTCCCTCGGCCGGCATGGGGCACGCATGGGCCCGGTGGACGCGCCTGGGAGCAGACGGTGCGCTCCCGTCGCACTGCCGGCAGCAGGCCCACTTGCCGCGGTTTCTGCATGCCTCAGGCCGAACGGCATTACGAAATGCAGCACCGCGGGTCAATAAATTCCCCCAGCTCGACGCAGAGTAGGCTTTCCCCTTTAGAAGCTCTCCCCGTGTAAAGAGGTATTTGGGTTGTCTCCGAAATAATAAATCCTAACAGCAGACAATAAAATTTACTATCACAGGAGTAACAGAAGCCTAAAATATTCCGAACATATTCCTTGAACAAATAACATAATCCCTGGCACACTAGAACACATGGTTTGCTTCAAACATGTTTCATTTTGTCATCGCATTGAGTGTACAGTATTTCTCTTTGGGTGCAAGAGTGATTGATATCTTTGGAAGAATTGTTTGCAAGAACATGAAAGTTGCCAAAGCAAACACGTTGGAGGGAAGTGTGCAGAAGGGGGAGCAGAAGTATTTGGAGTAGACCTGGGTTTGGGGAGTTCACACAGAGGTGAGACAGCTAGAAGTAGAACAAATAAAAACATTCTGCACACTTCATCTAAATAAATTATATACAAAAATTGCCCTTTTGTAGCCGGCAACAGCACAGTTACCACGCTTCCCTCATGCCCCTATAGAATGTGGGCTGGAAGCCAACTTTCTTCAGCTAATGATTTGTAACTTTTGCTCCACTTGAATGAGTCTATTAATATTAAGATCTCTCCAATTCTGCTCCGTACAAGCTGTCAGCATTGTTAAACAAAATAATCTATTTATCTTCTGTTGCATGTATCCAGCAGTGGCTTGCGTGGCTCCATGATGTACATTAATATGTTTTTCTTACGCTCCACTGCACCAGCCAAAGGCAAAACCTCGCATATTCTGTTCTTTCTTTTTTAAAAATAATGTTTGACAAAACTCATTAGATAGCGCAAACTTTGGGGTGTTAATTTAATAACTTCCATTCCTGAAGGACAAATATTTATCTTAATTCTCTTTTTATCTCTTTCTGCCATCAACATCTGGGGATAGCTGTTGTTCTGACTGGTTGAGATGGCCAAATCACAAGGGTACTTTGGCGGGAGATGGCGAGGAGCGCGTGTTTTCAGACACGCAGGTCGCTGTCCCTCTGAAATTTTCCCTAGTAAAGTCCCTGACCCTTTGCGCCCCACCATCACCTCGGCAGCGGCGCCCGGGGCCCTGGGAAAGGCCGTCCCCCAGCGGGGCGGGGTGGCGTGGGGCCCCTTGCGTCAACCTGCTTCTATC
>VZRS01006355.1:0-12881 GCA_013398055.1 Ifrita kowaldi | reverse complement strand
GAGAGAGAGAGAGAGAGAAATGTCCACGGCTCCGCACATCTTCCCCACGGGGCGGCTATTACCCTGTACCCCTCCCTGCGTGGAATTTTCACTGAGGTCTGGATTTCAGAGAGACCTTACCCATCTTCTCCTGCCCTCAGCCTTTTCTCCCCCCCCGCCCCCCGCCCCAAAACATCTTATCTCCCACCACTTGCCTTCCTGACCAGCCTGAGGTGAATGGTGAATGGCACAACTGCACAAAAGACTTCAGAGGCAAAGGCGCAACCCGGACTAGAAGGAACAGAGGAGTAGACCAGTGTCAGGGCACAGGTTTCAGCTAGACCTCTCATCCCAGAGCTCTGCCTCTCTGCTGCTTGAAGAAATTCCACAAGTGAATTTATTAAAAAAACAAACAAGGAAAAGGAATAAGAAAAAAGAGAGAAAGTCCTGGTGCTAGCAAAGAAACTTGCAGTATAACGCCCACAACGAAAATAATGTGAAACACGTAAAATGCAGACAAACAGCCACCTGCTGATTGCGATGGACTACCAGGCACACAGCTGCAGCTGCCCTGGGTCTGGACATGCAGCTCTGCCCTCAACTGCTTGTTTTCCAAAAGAGAGAGGTCACCAGCATTAGGGTCTATCCTTGGGCTCGAGAAATGCAGATACTGGTCCTGGGAAGATCCTGCACTCTAAAATGAAGAAACTCTAAAACTCGGTAAAACTCAGCAAACTCTAAACTGCCTGTCATGCAGTTCTTTGGTCCTTGAAGTCCGGCACTTTTCCTGACTGTATCTTGGGCACCTCTTTTCACTATGAAAGTCCCTAGATGCTGCGCGTGCTGGACGGGCGTAGGCAGGGGCACAGCCCGTGAGCAGTAGCAAGCGACAAGCCTGCTTTATGGAGTGCGTGTGTTTGTGTGCGTGTGTGTGTGTAAGTGCGTGTGTGTGTGGGCCAGCCCGGCCCAGCAGCCATGAAAAGTTTCCTGCTCGTCCCCTAGGGCCAAATTCCTCCCTCTGCCGAAGGGGTCTCCCTCCTCAGTCCCGCAGGCGGGTCCCAAGGGAGTCCCTCAACCCGCGGTCCCCAGTGGAGCAGGGGTGAGATCCTCCGAGAACACGAAGTGATGCGCTCTCTGCAGCCGAAAAAAATCTGTCCTCTGAGCTGGACTCGCTTTTNTCGGTTTTGTCCTTGGGACTCGTCCTGTTGAGTTCACTGGAATTAGACATGATACAGCGCGAGCAGCTCCCCGTATGCCCCTAGGGGAAATATTTGATCGGTTTTGTCCTTGGGACTCGTCCTGTTGAGTTCACTGGAATTAGACATGATACAGCGCGAGCAGCTCCCCGTATGCCCCTAGGGGAAATATTTGATCGGTTTTGTCCTTGGGACTCGTCCTGTTGTGTTCACTGGGATTAGACATAGTACAGCGTGAGCAGCCCCTCGCCTGATCGAGGAAGAGCGCGGCAGATCCGGGACACTGCTGGAGCTACCGCCCTTCCCACCTGCTGGCTCATCCGGGTCTCGAGCCAACCCTTCCCCTGCTGGTAACTCAGCCTGACTGCCGGGACGAAGGGGAGCAGATTCCCTCAATTCTCTCCTGTTGCCCTCCTCTGCAGAGGGTTTCTGGATAAGGTGACTCTGGAGGCTAGAAAGAAAGGGAAGATGTCAATCGGATTTCTGTGCCTGCCACTCTCGTAGGTCTTTCTCTCAGGAGATCCCACCCGCCAGAGGCTCAGAGGGGCTTGTCCTTGGGCAATACAGGGAAAACGGGATGGGGATATGCTTCCCTGCTAGACTGGACGGTTTATCCAGAATGCCCACCGCATCGTTCTCAACAAGAACAACAACAACAACATAATAATAAGAAAAGTAAAATTACAACTTCATTCTCCTCTGCCGATACTTGTTGCGCTGCAATCACCAAAGGCCCCTGGGTGAAATCCGCACCGCCAACCCCCTACCGAACCGATGGTACCGACGGGGCCGCCGGTGCACCCTTGTTTGCCGGCACAAGGGCGGTGCCCTCCCCCGGGTCAGAGCAGGTTGTCGCGGGCTCGTCGCCTGCCGGGTCGCGAGTGTGAGATCTTTTCAGGCACTTTTGGTCCTATCTGTCCGGTAAATTCAGACATCTGTGCTCAGCAGGCTTGTGTTAATGAAGAGAACGTTTTCCTCATTCCTTCCCCCGTCAGCGCCAATCTTTGACTCGCCTTTATGAGGACATAATGTATCTGTGTTGCACGGGGAAGAAACGGCGCCGCAAATTCACTGCCAGACACTGCAGGGCTCGGCCGAGGCTGCCTTCCCCGGGAGCGGGGAGACCCGAGGGCTGTCCGCACCCCTTCGCACACCCCACGGGCACATAGAAATCTGTGTGCGCGTACTTAGGTGGGCGGGGGTGTTCTCAGATTAGAGATGGAGGCACAGGGTACCCTGGAGAGGAATTTCCAACCTCCCTTCGTTCACTCTGCCCGGCGACCTGTTGGAAACTGCTGCTCTGCGTTGGGCTTTTCGCAGTTAACGTTTAGGGGATAGGAGCCGTCACTTCCGTGGGTGACTTTTCCCCACCCTCCATCCACTCCTTTTTTACGGCACTGTTCTTTCTGAACAAGGCCGGCGGGGTACAGCGAGGAGGGCAGCGGGGCGAGGAGGGCAGCGGGGCAAGGTGGGAGCCGGGCTCCGCGCTCCGCACCTGTGCGTGCGAGGCAGGATGGCGACGGCAGTTCCCCTTCCCCGAGCTCCTGACCGGCTTGCAGCAGGCAGCGGAGAAGGAGCTGCCCAACCTAAACCTATCCCGACGGCTGAAAAAAAATCCAGGAAGAAGAACCTGGGCCTGCCGTCAGGAAAACCGGGACCAAATATGACGCTTGGGGAGGAAGATTTTGGCCTAGCTCCGTTTCTCTGCCCCCCGTTTTTATAGCTGCGTTATCGTCTTCTCTCCATTTTTACCCCCTCTCTTTCTCTTTTGGAGGTGGGGGCAGGGTGGTGGGGAAAGAAGAAATTCTGCTGAACAGAAAAGCCAAGCCCGGGAAGGAGTTCCTTCTGACTGCTCAGGGTGATCTATCCAGGCCCTCTAATTAGAGAGGGATCCAGGGTGGCATTAGTTTCCAAACATTTTAATCGAGCTTTAAGCAGAGCTCTTTTCAATGGCAGGAGATAAATGTAGCAACTGTTACCGTCGCCTTGAATGGCCACCTCCCATGGCGGGCATTCAGCTTTCCTTTCAGAAGCCCTGAGCAGTTTAGTCTATGGGCCCAGCAACATTCCACATATCTTCTAATTAGTCTAATTAGAAAGGTGGATTGATAGATACAAGGAAGACACAGTTAAGTTAGGAAGATGCTCAATGCTACCGGTCTGTGCTGGGGAGCCGCTTGTTCTCAGTGTGAGGAAAAAAAGAGATAAAGGGAAAAAAAACAAGAAAAGAAAAAAAAAAGAAAAAAAAGGGGAGGGGGAAACAAGAGAGGGAAAGAGAGAGAGAGAAGAAAGAGAGAAAGAAGAATCCCGGAGAGTGACAGGAAGAACAAGTCCAGAGAAATCCGAGGAGAAGAGTTGCCGTCTCTTAGTTGAAGGGGAGACATAACTGAGGTGCGTCTCCTGGCTGCACTCTCCCCCGATCCGGGTTGGAAGCGCTCNTCTTTAGGTTCCACAGAAAGGTGCTTTCAAAGCCACTTTACCCAGCAGGTACTGACAATGCAAATGAGACCTGTATTTTTAAAACCAGGTTAAAGGCAGTTTAGTAAAAGTAATAAACACGTGCCTGTGTTTATAAAACAGCTTTCTGCCTGTAACCTAAAACATCATTTCTTGCTGCTGCTTGGGAGGTGATTACCTCTAGCTCAGTGGAGTTAGAGGTTTCATGAAGGTGTAGAGAGAGATTCAGGTACCCTGAGCATATGAGGCTAAAGGATGGAGGGCAGGAGGAGATACCCAGAAACTTAACTCATGGCCAGTTGCTTTTTCCAAGAATTTGAGGGATAACAAGCTCTTCTAACCCAGACTTTCCAGTCCTCTGATGTATTTCTGTGTAACTGATGCAACTTCCACAATTAGGAAAAATTTGTTGCTAATTTCCTGTACATCTGCTGTGGTCTCAGAAGCAGCATCTCTCTGGCTGCAGATGAGAATCAAGCTGCCACTGTCTGCTCTTGGGCAGTACCATGGTTTAACCTCATCTAGTAAATAAGTACCATGCAGCCACTTGCTCACTCCCTGTCTCCCCACCAGTGGGGAGGAGAATTGGGAAAAAAAAGTACACCTTGTAAGATAAAAATAGTTTAATAATTAAAATGAAGCAAATATGGTAATAATAAAAGTAGTAACAATTATAATGGAAGGGAGAGGAGAGGAGAGGAGAGGAGAGGAGAGGAGAGGAGAATCTGGGCCACGATGGGAAACGGGGTTGCGCATGCTGTATTCTACTCTATGTTCCGGGCAGGTGTGTGCACCTGTGGGCTTTCTCTTTCTCTTTCTTCTGCCTGGCCGATACAAAAGGCAGAAAGAGAAGATTGGGAAATGCTCCCACCTCTNAGGAGATAAATGTAGCAACTGTTACCGTCGCCTTGAATGGCCACCTCCCATGGCGGGCATTCAGCTTTCCTTTCAGAAGCCCTGAGCAGTTTAGTCTATGGGCCCAGCAACATTCCACATATCTTCTAATTAGTCTAATTAGAAAGGTGGATTGATAGATACAAGGAAGACACAGTTAAGTTAGGAAGATGCTCAATGCTACCGGTCTGTGCTGGGGAGCCGCTTGTTCTCAGTGTGAGGAAAAAAAGAGATAAAGGGAAAAAAAACAAGAAAAGAAAAAAAAAAGAAAAAAAAGGGGAGGGGGAAACAAGAGAGGGAAAGAGAGAGAGAGAAGAAAGAGAGAAAGAAGAATCCCGGAGAGTGACAGGAAGAACAAGTCCAGAGAAATCCGAGGAGAAGAGTTGCCGTCTCTTAGTTGAAGGGGAGACATAACTGAGGTGCGTCTCCTGGCTGCACTCTCCCCCGATCCGGGTTGGAAGCGCTCCTAGCTGTACGGCACAGCCCCGGGCCGGGACACCGCTCCAGCCCCCGCCGGCTCTTTCCTGGGACACGGGGCCCTGGGTTCACGCTGATACGGAGTGGAAGGAAGAGAAACAGAGGGGGCCCAAAAGCGGCCACATCGACCCATCACGTCCCATGCGGTCGCCGGGGAGACGTCACCCGCGGAGACCCGTCGAGGGGAGGCAGCACGGGTGGCTCGAGAAAGGCTGAACCTTGAATTGGGCGATAAATCAGGGAGAAGAGGATGTGGCAGTGCGTGCAGGTGTCAAAACAGAGGNAAGGCAGAAAGAGAAGCTTGGGAAATGCTCCCACCTCTCATCCTGCGGCAATTGAGCTCCCACTTCTCTCCCTACCGCTCTCCTTGCTCCTTCTTCTTCTACCTGCCTTTCTCCGCACTTGCTCGATTTCTGGCAGGTTGAGATTACAGACCAAATTACGAACTATTTAAATTTCAATACTTATCTCGGGAAAAGTGTGTGTGTGTGTGTGTGTATGTGTGTGCGTGTGTCTGTGTGTCTGTGTGTCTGTGATTACAATCCAGCCTGTCAAAGTCCCTAATCAAACTGCTGGCGAAAGGGGATTCGTAGACAAAAGGAAACAATGGAAGTCTCGTTAGATCATTTTTCTGGACATTGTTTATAGTCTGGAAGGGATCAATCGTTTCAAAATGTTACGAGTAAAAATGATCCTGTGTGGAATGCAGCTAATCCTTTTAAGTTCCTGTCAACTGTTTCCACTCAAAGAATCCGATTTTCCAAATCAAAGGTGCAGAACTCAATTGCCGAGGGATTTATAGCGTCGGCACCGGGCTCCCCTCACCCCACACGCCCCCGCGCGCCCCACGGTGGGTGTCGACGGCAGGACAGGACTGGGCCGAGGGTTGTCGTGGTCGGGGCGAATTACGAACTCAGAGTGCTCCGTCGACGGCAGCAGTGGTCTGCTCTGCCGGCGGAGGGCCCAGCGCAACCCTGTTAGGACGGCAGCGTACCTGGGGCCGGGAGGAGGCACACAGCACGGTCCCTCCTGCCGGTCTGCCGGCAGCGTCCGCGGCTCCGCCCCTGCGCGGCCGCGGGGGTTTGTGTCGCTTATCCGGGCGAACCGCGCCGTCTTGCAGCCGCAGGCGCAGCAGCATCTCCGGGACTGGGTTCAAAAGCTCTTGTGGAAGCGCTAGGTTTGGCTTTCCTATGTGTGTTAGCAAGTTGTTGCGGACTCCTTCTGGGTGGGGAGGAGGTTGGAAGGGAAGAAAGTCTTTTCAAAAGCAAAAACATCTACTCCACGTCTCCTGTCGGTAGCCCCCCTCCGGTGCTCTGGTCGGGGATCTGCCTTAGGGGCGGACGGGCGGGACTGGCGATTCTACCGAAAATCGTGTCCCGGCTGGCAGATGTTTGAGCACCCGGAGGAGAGACATCGGGAGGCAAGCCGTGCTGAAAGCGATCTAAAGAGGTTAATTTTCAGAGAAGGGCCGCCCTTTGGCTTCTCATACGGAAGCGAGAAATAGAAGGGAAGAGGTCTGCGGTTCGGTGTTAGCGGGGCCGCCGGCTGCCGAGCGCTTGCGGGACAGTGTGAGGATACACACTTGAGTGTGCTGCCCCATAGGCAGAGCCATCTGCACAGAGAAAGACAAGTTAAGGACTTCCAGGAAGGAAGGAAGGAAGGATGTTTGACAGAGCCCACCGAGCAGCCTCAGACGGCATTTTGTGCAGAGGCAGGATGGAATGAAAGTATAAATTATTTTTTCCATGGTCCACAATTTCCGATCCCGTCCACTTTCGAGCGAAGTCACTTGATAGATCTGTCTCTCCTCGCTCGGCACTGGTCATCTTTTTTCCTTTTTGTTTCTCACCAATGGTTCTTTTAATCGTCTATTTATTCGAAGAGGCTGTCCTCCTCTACCCCTCCCCTTGTGCAGCCGACAGGTGGAATTTCACTGCATACACTTATATTAGAAAACTATCTGTTTCGTCTGGTTGTTGCTGAATAAGCAGACGTGACAGTGTTTATTTTTCGAAAAGAAAACCCAGGGAAGTCACCTCATTAATCTTGATTGTGTGTATTTAATGTATTTCGTGTATACAGGTGTGCATGTTCTCTCCTGCAATGAAAGCAGAGAAGCAGTCCTACGACCACTGTGGTACGAAGAGACATTCAGGGGTTTTAAAAGGACTAGCCAAAGCTTGGGCATTAGCAGGAGCGACCACCGCAGTGCTACAGTTGTGCGGGCACTGGATGGTGACACCACCGCGTGTGAGACACTCTCCTGAACGTTCTCGCGTGTTTTGATACACTCACATGGTTTTCTATCGCACACAGGGGACAGAAATACCTTTGGATTGACTGTAGATAAGGTTTTCCAGGCCTTAAAAAACGAATTAATGCAACAACTGAATTATCTAATTATCCTTTTGCTTCTAATATAAATTGCATTATCTATCATCTAAATATGGGGACCCACAGAATTCTGCATGCCGTTTTGCTGCATCAGCGAAAGGGAAACAGAATCAATTCAACAGGTCTCTTGTGGCTTGGAGGAAGGGCAAGTTTAATTATTTTGATTAGAAAAATAAAAAACCCACAGCCACAAATTTCCTTCTGAATTCAACTCAGCAGTAGAATTTTTGAAAATGACGAGACGACACCGCGCTTAAAAAAAAAAAAAAAAAAAAGCGCCTTTCGTCCAGTCCAGCCCAGTCCATATGTCGTTGTACTTTTTGGGCACTACTATGCCTAGCCGATAGGTCTCTCCGTGGCGCAGAGCGCAGCGGGTGCCTCTCTGTCTCTCACTGCGACAGTCGGCGGAGCAGGGGCGCTGCGCTGAGGCCACATCTTCGTATGCTATGTATCTTCCGTGAGCTTCCCGCGGTGATTCCCGCCGAGACTCCGCCGGGTGCCTCCCCACTCCCACTCGCGGGCTCGGCGCGGAGCACCGCCGAGGCCGCGAAGGCTCTGCCCCGCTGCGCAGCCGCGCAGAGCCCTCGGTGCCACCCGCACTGGTCGCGAGTCTGGCCGAGGGGCTCCCCGTGCGTGCCTCCTCAATCCCTGAGCCTTTGCCTATGTTCCTTTGGGTCGTGCCGGTAACGCAGCGGCGAGCCGAGCCGGGCGGCTGGGAAGGGGCTGGCGTGTCTCCAGGGCCGGTCGCACGCAGTATACCTCCAGGCGGGGACCGGCGGCGGGGAACAGAGTTCTTCCGCAAGTGAAAAACAGGAGCAAGAGGTTTACCGACTTGGAACTCGCGTTCATTTCTCCCTCTCTCCCCAAAATCGACGGGCACCCATCTGCGCAATGGGGGACAGAGCGTGGTTTTTGCCGCAGCATGGATCCGGCAGCAGCTTGTTACCTTCTGAAGTGCCATTTGCCTGCACACACCTACACACACTTCTGCGTGGATGTCTCCTACACATCTTGGTCGTGCTTTGCAGCGCAGGAAGGGGCAGCGAACAGAGACCAGACAGCGGCTGCTTGGCGTGACTCTCACAGCGAGGGTTGCAAAGGAGAAAGGACTTTTGGAGAAGGGTGCAGAGGCCTTGCAGCCACCTGCAGCAGGTTACTGGGGGCTTGGACGTGAGGGACGGCAGAAGCTGAAGCCGAGCGGACACCTACCTGGTCGTGATGCACCCGGCTGCGGGCACAGGGCAGCCGGTCCACGCCGGTGCCCGGGTTCTGATGGTGTGTGCGGCCCGGCGCCGAGGGAAGCCGGGAAAATACTCCTGCAGGTGGGGGAGCCACTGTGAACAAGCTGAAAAACCCATCTGCATTGGTTAGCAAGTTCCAGAGCAGAGAGGATTTGGCCACGATCGTAATTTCCATTTTTCTGTCAGATACAATATTATCAGAGACTTACAGCAGTACTTACTTTAAGTACTGAGGGAAAGCATTACACACGGAGTGGAGTCTCCGGGCCGTGCCAAGGGACAGTTAAATCAGATCCACTTTCCCACAGATCCCCGGAATAGGCCTCAGTCTCGACGGGGGCAACCGTGCGCTCTGCCCTCGCCACTAGCGCTGCAAGAAAGGGAGCAGCTGAGAGCAGGTGAGGACCTCGCCCCTCTCTTTCGTCTTCCGGACTTGGGGATGGGGCCCGTCCTGGGTATTTGAAACCAGCCTGCAAGCACGGGATGTGCACCCCGCTGCTCCGTGGAGTGCTTCTCACCGTGCCTAAAATACAAACCAGACCGAAGGTGCGGTCCGAAGGAGCTGCAGGTGGGAAAGGTTTGGGTTGAGAGCAGCTTCAGGGCCGGGGAGTTGTGCACGGGAGCCACGGGTCTCGGCCGGACCCCCAGGCTGCGCCGCCCGTCGCAGCCCACGGCTACGGCGACAAAGTGGGCACGATGTCCCACCCCTCTGCACAAGGCAGCGGGAGCACTCCAGCGAGAAGGACGTGTGTGGACGTGCAAACTAATCATCTTTGAAACCGGGGAGGAAAGGGGAAACCTCTTTTATAGGGGATGTGGGAAGGGACCTAACATAGTCCTGCTTAAGAGAAGCTTTATACAAGATACTTGAAAAGAAATAATTTAAAAAAAACCTAATTAAAAATATATAAATCACCCATCAGAAACAAAGAAATATGTGGAAGGAAACGTTTCTGGATAGAGACACTGTGTGTGGCATAAAAGACGATTGAATACATAAGGGCTTCATTAAACTCCCAATAGATAACATTTGTCTAAATCTATCCCTAGATTAAAACTCCGCATAATAGCACCATAAACTAAAAGGTTTCTTTTTGTGTGGTCCTTCAGGATGAACTGATTGAAACATTAGCCCCCTCATAGAGCAATCCCCTCCCAATTCAGACCCAGTAATTTGTTTCTCAGCCCGACGGGGATATGATGAGCAAGGAGACGGGTTAATGAATCCACACTTTGTCTCTGGGAGGAGAAGGAGGCGGCACTATACTGCATGTCCTACCAGATTGTTTATTGGGGCCCAGACTGTTTCGGAGGAATTGCTTGTCCAGGCTCGGTCCTTGCGAGGACTACACTGTTAGCCTCTCTGTTAGTCTTGAAAGCCGCGGAGAGCACGGCGGGCCATTAGCATGCGAATGGGGCGCTGCGGCCCGGCGGTGCTGCGAGCTCATCAAAGGGCTGTGGGGCCGGCGCCTTTTCTGGCGGCACCTGCTCCGGGGCAGCAGAGGGGAAACAGAGACCCTCGGGACCGGGGCCGAGGCAAGGCGGCTTCCCAGCCGACTCGAGAAGAAGAGGCAAAACGGTCCTCCACCACCACCCCAGACCTCTTCCCCGACCCCCTTTTCCTTAAAGAAAAAGAACAAATCTATACCTCCTACTGCGATTTGCTCCTGTCAGCTTCCCTACCAACTCCCAAGGGAAGGCCTTGTCCGCACGGGATGCAGGCAACCGGCGAAAAGCGTGGAAGGAACAAGTGGCCAAGCACTTTGCTTGCCATATACCTCTGAGGAGACCTGAGGCACGGGCGATGGGCACACTCGGACCCCACCGTCCGCCAGCCTGGACCGGGCTGGGCTCTGAGCAAGAGAGGTCGCCGGGCTCCCCAGGGTCTACTGCGGAGAAGCCAAGAGAAACAAACACAGAGTGGGTCGCCAGAACCTACCCTTCTCATGTAACTGCTCGTGGAGAGCGCTAGGTCTCGAGCAGACAGAACCCAGACTGAGGGCCAGCAGCATCCCTCCTTGGGGAGCCTCGCACTGCCGCATGGCCACAGCTGCTTTCTCCCCCGCAAAACCTTTCCCTGCTTGATTTTATCTGCCTCTTCGAGGCGGGCCTCTGCTGAGCTCGGTACGCCGCGCTGCACCGGCCCATCGGCACGGCGCATCCCCCGGCCAGTCCCGGGGAAAGTGAATTCATCGGTCTCTCGCGAAAAAGACGCGTTCTCCCCGGAGGATACGTACACTGCGCCTCTGGGGTATTTTCCCTTTTGTTTTAGGAATTAGAACGCACTTCACTTCTTTTTCTGCTAAGGAACCCGGGGCAACCAAAGAGGCCTTCCAGCTCCAGACTGCAAATGGAGCCCAGCAGAAATCTTATGTCCAGTCTTTCTGCTTTTTGAAACCCACTATTTTAACACAGCATTGCTACAAACAAAACTGAGAAGCATCACTTTTCTACCTACGAGAATATTTTAAACCAAGGCGACGAAGTACTTCTACATGCAAAATCCCTCCTCACTTCAAAGAGCACTAAAAGGCATCCCTCCCTTTAATTTTTTTTTTATTATAAAAATTCACATAATTGATCCCCGAGTCTCCTAAATTGTTATAAATACAGTCGTAGTTGAAAAGCACCTCCCTGGTTTGAAAAACGCGTGTTCCTAGCCCACAACAAGCATTCACACGCCTACTCTTAAAACATGCGGTTCTCTTTTCCATGTCTTAGCTCCGAATATTTGAGGCCGGCTTTTTGGTTAAAAAATTCTTTTAGTCCATAAAATAGATATCTATGGACCTTATGCTGTTAAAAACGAGTGTTTGGAATCAGAAAAGTTGCTTTCATGGTTTGTTTTGTACATTTAAATATCATTACTTCAACAGCTTATACACTTAATCAACTCGTCACACGAGGATATTACAAAGCTCATTTTATATTTTATGTATTGAAAAGTAGAAACACATGCCACTATTATCGTCACAGAAACATAAGTGTCTAGAACAAATCTCTCTTAAGTTCAATACATGCCCTTTATTAGTAGTATTTTGCTTTGGGCCTCTTGGAAACCAAACTATGATGCAGTTGTGATTTAAAACACACCCAAAAGTATAAAAATAGTTTTAAACCGGCTTTTTAATCAATCCCCTGATTGGTGCCTCACAGAACTGGGCTTTACTCCCTCCAGAGAGACCTATTTCTATTTATCCCCTCTTTCGTCCCTGCTGTTTTTTGTAGTTTTTTTGTTTTGTTGGGGGGGGTTTGTTGGTGTTGTGGGTTTTTGTTGTTGTTGTTGTTTTTCGACTGTTTGGTTTGTTTGGGGTTTTTTTGTCTTTCATTATCTGCTAGGGTTAACAATGCACTGACTGCAAAGATCATATTTTGATTTTCTTCTTTGCGGTCAAATCTGCACATAATAAATTTCAAGTTAGAATATTCCTTGACATTTGTGCTATTAATACCGAAGAAAAAATTATCAGTGTCCCAAAGAAAAGAGAAGTGCTAAAGAGGGAAGGATCCAAAGCCAATTGTTTGGCTGGCCTCCTTTGGTCTTTGGGTTTGGTTTTGATTTTTTTTTTTTTTTTTTTTTTTTTTTTTTTTTATATTTAAAATTTTTTTTTTTTTGAAAATTAAAAATTTTATTTTTGAAAATGTGTAAAAATTTTACATTAAAATGGTACAATAATACTTGCCAGTAATTTTAACAATATTCCTTGTAAAGAATACGCATAAAGTACAAAATAAAAAACTCCGTAAGTCTATTATAATACAAAACACAGGTTAAAATAAGAAATGATAATCTTGACTTTCTTCTGTGTAAACACATTAATCTTTTCTTTTATAAAAGTACATGAGACAAGTGTACTAAATGAAAAAGTATTGCTCTGCTGTCCTCCCTCAAGCCTTTTTTTTTTCTCCTGTACATTACGGTTTTCAAGCTCCTAGACCTGAGAATCTCCGAACTTCTACGGTTTAGAGACATTATTTATCACCATTTTTTGTTTCTTTTTAAGGAGTAGCGAGTAACTTTCCGATGTAGTGACCGCCTGCCCGTGCAGTATCTAGATCTACACCTGGCTTTGCACTAGTGCAGGTCCCGGGAGGTCCGTCTCTCGCGGCGGACGCCCCCCGAGCCCCGTCACAATTATCCCCACGCAAAGACAGGCAGCCCCTGCGGGCAGCGTCCGCCGGGCGTCCGAGCGGCGGAGAAAGGAGATACCCCAGATCCTACCTTCGGAAAGACTCCCAAACA
>VZRS01006354.1:53966-69671 GCA_013398055.1 Ifrita kowaldi | reverse complement strand
GGGCCCCCCCGCGCCCGGGGAAGGGCAGGGATGGGGATGGAGCCCCCCGCTCCCGGGAAAGGGCAGGGATGGGGCTGGAGCCCCCTGCTCCCGGGGAAGGGCAGGGATGAGTGAGCCCAGCCAAGGGCAGCACAAGCCACCTTCCATCACGAGGTCTGGCAGGTGCAGACGGTCTTGGGGCTGAAAAAAGACTCCTTTTCTCTCCCCTTTTCTCCTCCAGGGAGGCAGAAGTCCCAAGCGAGATGCTCTTTTCCTATTAAATCATGGCAAACATGTCCCTTTCTTAAATCTCCCAAACTCCCAAACTTGGGTCTCTGTGCTTTTCACTTCACCCGTGCAAGACCTGGAGCACAAAGCTGCTGTTAACAGGCCTGGGCTGAGCTTTTCATCTTCATTTTGAGCTCAGTGGATTCCCTCTCTCGTGGCGTTTCTGGCTTCTTTTCCATATCCATCTCCCAAGTGCTGGAAGGAGCCAAAAATAAAATCTCTGAACTCAGCTCCTTTTGGCCACTCTGCTGCAGGGCTGGGGGGTTTGCAGCAGCCTCCCCTGCTGCTGTAATTAGCTCGAGTTTAATTATCCTGAGTTTGCTTGCGATGAGAGGGCGAAGCAGAGCCACCTCCAAGTGCTGACAAGCTGGGAAGGGGATGGATGGTGGAGAACCTTTGAGTGCCCAAGCTGGCAGCAGGAAGCTGGGAACACTTGGAGGGTTTTGGGGGTAGAATGAACAAAGTTAAGCCCAGAGAATAGATTTCCTGGGAAATGACACTGCCTCAGGTACCAGCGAGGATAAATCCGTGGCCCTGGGAGCTTTCCAGGCAGTTCAGAGGCTTTCCCGCACCCCAGGGTGCTGCTCTGCCAGAGACACATGAGGAGCCCCCCGCTTTGGCTGCAGATCTGAACTTCCACAGATCTCAGAGCCAGGGAGGACCATAGATTATCCCGGCTGACTTCCCATCTAACGCAGGCCAGATGAGTCCATCCCCTTATTCCTGCCCTGAGCCCGAGCATTGCTGCCTGGCTCCACATCTCTTCCAGAACAGCATCCGGTCTTGATTTAGAGACTTCAAGAGATGGAGAATCCATCACTTCCCGTGGCAGCTCGTGCCAATGGTTATTTCTAATAAAGGAGGAAGCGATTTAGAGCTGGGCTCGCATGTCAGAAGCCTCTCTGGGTATGGGATGGCTCCCAGGCTGCCTCCCCTCAAACAAAGGCACAGAGCACTCCCGGAAGAAGGATTTACCCCCAAGAGTGTCTGTTCTCTGCAATGTTGCAGCTGATGTATCTTAAGTTGGTCTTTTCTCTGTGAGCATCATCTTCCAAAGCCCACTGTGGCTGTGGAAACATTCCCTCAGCACATTCCTTAGAAGCTGGTTATTTTTCCCAGTGAAAATCCCATCACGTTTTGCCAATGCACACAAGGAGTCCTCCCTGTGAGCCTTCGGCCACCCTGGTCCTTCCAGCCCCCACGGGCTGCCAGAGCAGCTGCAGTTCTGCAGAAAACACCCCCAAGACTCCCCCAATCCCTGTGAATCCACGGCCCCATCCCGCCCTCCTGGAGGAGCAGGGAAGAGCCTGCGCTCGCAGCCCTGCTGGGTTATCAGGACACACACGGGCACCTGGCTCTGCCTCCTCCTTTCCAGGTTTTCTGAGCTCACGTCCCTCAGCACCGGAGAGGGACGGCCCCTGGCCATGGCTCAGCTCACCTGGAGAGGACACTGAGCACGGAGCAGCAGGGAGAGGGTCAGGAAAAGGGTTTGGGAGAGCTGATGAAAAGTGGGACTTGCCTTGGAGGTGGGACTGTGTCCCCTCCCTGTGCTACTGCCTTGGACTCATCCTTAATCCTGGATTCCCCTCGGAGCTGACAGGGAATTGTGCTTGGACAGATGCAGAGGACCCTGCTGACAGCCCGAAGCGTCCTGCTATGGACCAAAGCCGGGAGCTCTCCCAGCTCCTGTCCCGGCGCCATCAGACCGGACGGGAGCGTGCAAAACCAGATGTTCTCGTGGCCCGCTCTTCCCGGGTTATTTATATCCCTGGAATAATTGACGTTTCCTGTTTTATTAAAGGGCTCCAGGTCCCCAAGACATTTCTCAGAGCAGCGAGGGCCACAGGAGCTCCTGGAGCATCCCAGAGCATCTCCCTGATAGGAGTGGGAGGGAGGGAGGGCGGAGTGGGAGCTGCTCTTGGTGATTTCATGCTCTGAGATGAGAATTTGTGTGTCCAGGAGGGCTCCGAGGGAGGGGATTTGGCACCCACTGAGCACCTGGGTGAATCCACCTGAAACTGCAGCTGTGGGAACTCCCTTGTTCCGATGGATTGAACAACCCTTCCCCTGCCGGATGAAGATTCCCAGCATTGCAGCTGGGCTTGGCTGAGAGTCCATCTGGCAAAAGGAGCTGGAGAAGATCTGAGCCAAACCCACAGAGATTCTTCACCCTTCTCTGGCGCTGGCTGGAGAGGACAGAGCTGCCATCAAATCTCAGCTCCCTCAGATCTTCCAAAATCAGATGAGAGAGATCTCCAGGATGAAGGAAAATGTCTCATGTGGTCTCGGCTCCTCGGCTGATTGACACAACCCCCCAGCCCAGAGACCACAGGCAGGGCAAAATATGGCACGGAGGAAGAATGGGGATCAAAATCCATCTGGGAAGTTCCTTGTTGGATAACCACATCCTCTGAAAGGGCCAGGGCTGCTGCAGGAATCGGGGGGTGGCAGGAGCGGCGCTGCCACATCTCCTCTTCTCCCGCAACAAATGCACCCAGTTTCTCTCTTCGCTGACCAGAATTCCCTCCCCGTCCATCGGGGTCCGAAGCAATCAGGGATTTCTCAAAGCAGCAGCTCCGGCCTCAGCAGAAATGCTGTTTTCCCAAGCTGCCACAAGATGCCAGCATTTCAGAGAGTTCTGAGCCGGGCGGAGGGAGCGCAGCTCCGGGAGAATCCTCTGCTCCTCCAGCTCCGCCCGGGATGTCACGGAGCCCCTCTGGCTCCTCATGGAGAGAGGAGGAGGATGGGGAAGGTGGAGGGAAGCGTCTCCGTGGGACATGGGGGGAAGAATCTTCACTGGAGGTGCAGGAAAAGCATTTTTGTGGGAGGTGAGGGAAGCATCTCCATGGGAGAAACATGAGGGAAAACATCTTCCCGGGGAGATGGAGGAAAGCCTCTCCTGGGGGGATGGAGGGAAATATCTTCCTGGGGGATGGAGGAGGGCAAAGCCCCCTCCTGGGAGGTGGAAGCCGTGGCTGTCTGGGCTGCAGGCAGAGCAGGCTCAGCAGCTCTGCAGCTCCCTGGCGGTGCCAGCCCATGGCTCCCCAGTTCTGGGGCACATCCCGGGGTTCAGGGGTGCAGGGAAGGGCACCCTGAGCCGGGAGGCTCAAAGGAAACCTCCTCCTCCTCCTGAACCGTGCACGTGCTGCTCTGGACCTCTCCCTCAGCATCCCCAGGCACTCGCAGCGGGAGTTTTCCCTCTCACTTCCCCAAACACAGGGAGCCAAACGAGGCAGTTCCCCATTTTCTCATATCGGTTATCCCTGGGGAGCTCCCAGCTCCCTTTCAGTTCTGTTACTGCCCCGCCTGCTCCACCTCCAGCAGGAGAAGAATGACTTTGTGGGCTCAGCTCTCCTTCAGGAGTCACAAAACTCCTGGATGTCCCTAAACCTGAGAGTGCCACTGAGAAGGAGCAGCTGACGGGGTTTTCCCAATCCGGATGAGCTTTTTGCCTCCTGTGGGAAGATATGGAAGAAATACGGCTCCTCCCTCACGCCGATAACCTGCTGACTCCCCTTGTTCACCAGCAGCCCCCTGCAAGCCTCGGGTAATTCCCCTAATCCTAAAAACATCCCAAAGCCCCTGTGGGCCCTCCCAGCCCATCCCTTCTGCTGGGAGAGGGGGAGCAGGAACCTGCCCACGGCAGCTGAAACCCTCAGGGCTCCACGATTCCTCTGTGACTGCTTGACAGCTCCATCGACAGTGGCAGGGAGCTGCAGGACACCCCTCAGCATCCCTCAAAAGCTCTCCAATAAGATCCTGATCCCCTTTTCTGTCCATTCCCCCAGAGATGTGGAGATGGGACAATTAACACCTTTGTTTCTATAAATAAATGTATTCCCTTCCCGTTTTTCCTCGCTTCACAGATCTCCTTTCCCACCCAGAGGGATAAGGCAGGTGATTGGAGCTGATGGATAATACACTAAAAACCCAAATCCCCATTTGCTTTGAGGGCAGCCAGCTGCTTTGGAGGTTTATTGCCCAGACCAGAGCACAGGAGGACAATTTTCCTTGGGAATCTGCCTTTGCAATCACGAAATTCCTCACCTCGCTGCAGCAAATCGGGATTGATGTTAGCAAGCAACTCAATTTGCACAGCCCGGAGCCCAGGCCAAGGACTTCTTGTACTTTGCCGTGATTTTTACGCTTCCCAGTCTCCCAGCACGCTGCTTTCCACGGCTCCACAGAGGTGTTGGATAAATTTCCTGTTTCACTCCTGCAGCAGCGAGCCACAGCTTTATCAAGGAATGTTTAAGAGAGCAGATGCTGCTTCCAGACAACGCTGTCTCCACAAAGGAGAGCTGTGGAATGGGGCTGTGGAACAATTCCTTTCCTGCTCGCCACAGGTTCAAACCCTCAGCTGGAGCTGCCAGCGAGGGCTGGCCTGTGGCACACAGGGATGCTCAGACATGGATCTTTTTTCCACACACACTCACATAAAATGGACTTCTCTGCTCCAGAGTGCAAAACCAAATGTTTTACCGTCTGCTCCTAATTTATTTTTGTTAGAGAGCAACTTACCTCTTTCTTTAAGCAACCCAAAATTATTGATTTGGGGTTTCCTGATAATATTTCCATTCTGAAGCTGAGGCTGTGAAGTCTTTGCACCCAGAAAATAAAGGAGGATTTCATCACCACCTTTCCTCAGGGAAATCTTCCAGCCAGAGCTTTGGTGTGTGGCAAGTTGGAGAGACACCTCAGAGCAAACCTCAGTCCTCACCCCACTGATCATTCCATGGCATACCCCAAAGCCAGGCTGCCTGGCACTGGGAATCCAGGAGGCTGCCCAGTTCAACCCCTGGGCAGCAGCAAAGGCACCAAAACCTCCGGGTTGTGCAGCAGGAGATGTGGCAGAGCCATTCCCGCTCCTTTCCCTGCTGCTGTGTCACCAGCACAGCGCAGACGAGCCCGCAGAGCGAACACGCTGCGGCCAGATGTGCAGAACATCTGCTCAACCCAACAGAGCGAAACCAACAACAACAAATAACTGGAAAAAAAGGGAAAGGAGGCGCATCCATGGATGCTGCAGGGTGCAGGATGTGTCTGACTCGCTGGGGCTTCCCTGGAAAGGCTGGTGGCACAGCGACAGCTCAGCTGGGAGCGACATCCCTGCTCCCAGGGACAGCACCGCAGCCCTGTGACAGGCCACGGAGTCCAGCGGGATTGGGACACCCCAAAGGGTGACTCCATGGGGATCTGCGTCCCTCCAGGGGATTGGGACACCCCAAAGGGTGACTCCATGGGGATCTGTGTCCCTCCAGGGGATTGGGACACCCCAAAGGGTGACTCCATGGGGATCTGTGTCCCTCCAGGGGATTGGGACATCCCAAAGGGTGACTCCATGGGGATCTGTGTCCCTCCTGCTGCCCGTGAGTCTCGGATGGACACTCAGGGCCCCTTCCATGTGCACATGACTTAACGAGGTCTGGATTTACAGTGGCCCTGGGCTGAGGACGTGTTCTCATCTCCTCCTGCAGGCAGATCCCAAAGTGCAAACAGACCCTGTGCTCAATGCTGCTGCTCCAGGGAAATGTCATTTGGGGATCAACAGGGCCTTGGTGGCCCCTGGCCCAAACCACGCCCAGGATCACCCAAAATGAATGGAAAAGGAGTGTCCAGCCAAGCCTTGGGTCCTGCTGGGATTATCCAGGGTGCTCTGAGCACAGGACAACACCACAGGTGTCCCTGAGCCCGCTGGGAAACGCTGCTGCCTTGGCAGCCCCGAAAACAACAAACCCCATTCTGGAGGCAGGAGGACACGGCCCCAGGGAGGGAAACTCTCGGGGTGACACCAGTGCTGGGGCAATCCCCCGTGGGGACACCCTGGGCTGGTGCCCTCTCCTGCAGGGACACCCTGAGCTGGTGTCCTCCCCTCTGGGGACACCCTGAGCTGGTGCTCTCCCCAGGTGACCTCAGCCCTACAGAAATAGGGCCCATTCCCAGCCTGACCCCCAGCCCAGCTCCTGCCCTGGCTCAAACTCATTGATTTAAGCTCAGCCCCTGAGCCCTCCAGGTGTAAATCCATGGGAAAATTCCCTTCTTTTCCCAAGCCAGTGACACGTCCCAGGACATCAAACCCCGACCCAGCCCCTGCCTCCGTGTGCTCACAGCACCCCTGGCCACCTCAGGGGCCTGATTCTTCTCCCAGTTCTCACGTCAGGGCACGTGGCTGGTTAAGGACAGCGCAGCAACCACAGCTGGCAGGTTGGGATTGGGTCACAGACTCAGGGAATCGTGGAATCATTCACATTGGAAAAGCCTTTGGAGGATCTGGATCCTCTTGCCTGGTGTTCACACCCCAGTGGGGTGTTGGCCTCTGCGTGTGTGGGGCTGGGGCAGGGGAGGGGAGGGTTTGTCTTGCTTGGGCTGAGCTCTGCTGCAGCTGGGATTTGAACCCAACCCTGTGACCCAGGAGCAGGAGCCCCATCCCAGCCCCGGCTGGGAACAGGGAGCCCCGGAGCAAAGCCAGGGGACAGCAGGACACTCACACCCCCCAGGCACTGTGGTGGTGGGTTTGGCACCTGTAAATATCCATCTGTAAATGCATTTCATGGCTGGAGTCAGGAGAAATGGATCCCTGGTGGAGGTGGAGCTCTGCTCTGGCTTTCCAGCAGCTCTCCTGGACGCACCAGGGCCTGCTGATGGCGAGGAAAACCCCTCCCACGGGCACCGGAGCCAGCAGGAGCCGCGTGCTGTGCAGGTGACCTCAGTGGGCAGTGGAGAGGTGACAGCAGAGCTGCTCCCAGCTGAAGCACAGCCAGGTATTCTTGTAGCGTCTCCGTCCACCGCAGGACAGCCCACTGCCCATCAAATACTGCCTGTCCAACGGGCTGATGAGTCTGAGGGGCTGCCCGTGCCCAGCACTGAAGTGTAGGGCTCTACCCCCTTTTCCAGAAAGTTCTCCGCTGTTCGATGGTTCATTGGCTGTTTTAGGGTGTTCCCTCCCCTATTGTTACCCGATTGGATTGCTGTTACCGGGTTCCTCCCCTTGCCTTGTTGCCCATTGGCCTGTTCTGTTCTCCCCTCCCATTTCTCTGTAATGCTTAAGCCTTCGCACAGCTCAGTTCCCTTGGGTTTTTCCTCATCCCTTTGGCAGTAAGGGGCGTTGAGTCCACACGTGAAAGCCCTCTCCTGCCTCCTTTATTCCTGGCACAGATTGGGGTTTGGGACACCCTGGTCTCCTCCAGGCGTGCCTGCCGTGCTGCTGCTCTGTGAGCCGGTGTTGCCTGACCACCAGCAGCTGAGGACTGGACATGTTTTCATTTCGTGTCTGCAGGAAGGTCCCTGAAGCCTCCCCAGCAGGAGATACGCTGCTCCTGAGGCTGACCGCCCCTGGACAGTGACAAGGTATTCCCCTGGAGCCTCCCCTCCAGCCCCTCTGGAGCCTGCCCTGCCCGTTCCTGCACAGGGCAGAAATGCACAGGGGTTCCTCTGCCCCAGCAAACCTGATTTACTTGCCGCTGTGCCCTGGTCCGAACTCTCCTCTGTGCACCACTGAACTCCCCTGGAGTGAGGGGTTGGAATAAATAAGGAAAATAGGAGTTCTGATGCTCAGGGAGCAGAAATTGGCTTCATGGCACAAAGAGCATTTCTTCCTCTAGGTGCTGCTGTCCTGTCCCTGCCCCATGTGGCGAGTCTCACATCCCTCTCCTTGTCTCCTCACCTCCAGCCGGGCCCATCTGATGCTGCCCAAGTGGAGAATACCACGGTGTGCATCCTCCCCTGGCAGTTTGGGGGTGCAGTGAATAATCTCCAGCAGCTGGAAGTGGTTCCTGTGAAAGAGTCGGACCAAAGCAGGGATCAGCCTCAGCTCCTGGCCTCACTGAAGGTGTTTCCCAGTATTCCCACACGTCACCAAGTGCAGAACCCTGCTCGGGGTGACTGAATTTCTGTCAATATGAAGAAAAATCTGATTCTAGAGGAGCTGGCTGTGCCCCTGTGCAGGTACAGGAACATCTCTAGAGCTGGGATCATCCTGGTCAGGGAGAGTGAACCTGGGCAAGGGATCTGAATTTAGAGTGCATGAATGGGTGAGGAAACCTGAAAAGAGCTGTGATCCCAGTGATGCTGGGGAATCTGGATTTTCATATGTTTGAGGTAGCCCTAGAGTGGAGGGGACACTTTTTTCCTTAAGGCTACTGTTGCAGGGGGGCACTCCTCGAGATCAGCCCAGCTGGGAGCTGTGCCCGTTTTCCTGTGCAGGTGGGGAATGAACCCTCAGGGGATCTGGGTTCATTCCAGGACAAAGCCTGGAGCTTGGCTTTGGAGAGGAACGGAAAGGGAGAGCTGTGGGGCGGGAGGTGATGGTTTTCCTCACACACCCAGCCCTGTGGTGCTGCCCAGGAGAAATCTCCTGCTGACGGACACGATTCCCCACCCTGGCTGACACCGGGGCAGCACCGGAATACAATTCCAGAGTTCCCAGGCAGACAGGATCCCACAGTGCCCTGCCCGAGGCTCAGCCCCAGGCAGCCCTCATCCCTCACCCCAATCCTTGCCAAGCCCTCTGACACCGAGGATGCCTCGGAAACAAAGCACATTTGGTAAATCTTTGTGTTTGTGGCAGCAGTGGCACCATCCCTGAGCTTCCAGACCCCGCTGCCTGACACCTGGATGTGTCCTGGTCCTGGGAGCAGGGCAGGGAACAGCCATGGGCCAACTCCCCAGGACAGGCAGCTCCACCAAGCAGCGTGAAAAATGAACTTTCTGATTCATCAGTGGTTTTGAAGCTTTGACTATCCCAGATTTAAAAAAATAAATAAAGCAGGGAAGGAATCATGAAAACAGAAATATTTCTTTTTGACAGAATCAAACCACGTAAATCCTGAGCTGTGGTGTTTGACGTGGAATTAAAGGGGTTTTTTAAACCAAATGATTCTCAGGGTGGAAATAAAAATATAAGCATCTGGCAGCTACCAAACCAGGACACCTCAGGTTTGAAAACACTGGGAAGAAGGTCTGAAATGGAGCCACATTTGTGAGGCATTTCAGACCTGCAGGGAAGCTGAGCTGGGCTCCTGAACCTTGAGCAATCTCCCTGCTCACTCATCTGCTTTAACTGCCCCTCTTCTCCACCTCCTCGACTGACTCCAGCCACACTCGAAAGTCTGGGTGTCCCAGTCACGATTAAATTTCTAGAGATTTTGTAAAAATCAGCAGCTGGGTGGAGGGGAGAGCCAGGCAGGGCTCTGATGTGCCACCTTCTGCTTGGCTCAGCAGGGCCAGCCCAGCCCCGGGTGGTGGAAGGAAGGGGATGAGTAGGGGACAAGGAATATGATCCCAGAGGAAAAGAGGCTTTATTCATTCCGCTGTCCACAGAACACCTGTAACAGAGAAAGAATCCAAAAAGCAATGGCCATGCAATGCTGTTCCTCCTTCCCCAGGACACTCCTGGAACCCCTCCTGAAGCATCTTCCGTGGGGAGCTGGGATGGGCAAGGCCCAGGGCAAGGCTGCAGCCCCCTAGGATTGGGATTGATCCCAAATGCAGGCTGGGCCCTGCTGCTCCCATGTCCTGGGGCTCTGCTCTCGCTGACGTTCTGCTCCTCTGGTTCTGTTTATTTGTCCTCGATTGTGTCGTGGTCTTAGCCAGGAACTCGGGAAGCTCCTCGGGAAGCTCCTTGGAGAGCTGGCTCGGGCTGCCTTTGCCGTCTGCCTGCTGCTCGTTGCTGGGGACTACAGCAGCAAACCAAACCCAAACATCGGGAAATGGGCCTGAGGAGAGCTCGTTTTCATGAGGAGAGCAATGGGATGGGAAGTGGGACAGAGGCTGGCTGGTCCCAAGCTGGGGAGGAGCTCTCCCCAGGGCTGCTTGGACAGTGGGAAACTCCCGAAGGTTTTGTACCTCAAAGGTCCCGATGAACAGGGATGGGGAAACTGAGGCACGGGTCTGTGGCACAGCTGAATGTCCTGATCCTCAGGAGGAGTCTGGGAGTCCAGCCAAGGGAAGGTGGCTCTGAGGTCCCCTTCTCCTCCCAGTTTGGGTACTGACTGTGCTGGGGACAGTGGCAGATCCTCCCACAGGGATCACTCGGGAACGGGCCAGTGACAAATGGGCTGGGGCTGAAATGAAGCGATGGAATCGATGTTATCATGGCCTCTGTTCCTCCCCCTGGGGGGACAATGACGGGCCCTGGCTGCCTGGGCCAGCTCCCATTTCCCTGGGTGGTCACGGGTGGCCGGGCACCGTGAACCAAAGTGTGGGAGCGGGAGCAGGAAATGGCCAGGACAGAGAACGGGAGCTGGAACCCCTCTGCCACGGAGGGTCGGGCCAGGGAAACAGGGACAGACCTCACCTGTCCCCACCCAGGGACTCAGGGTGGTATCTTAGCAGCTCCCCAGCCCTTCAGAATTCCACCTTGGGGTTTTTGAGGCCGTTTTTTGATGGCTCAGCCATAAAAGCTGGGAGTTTGCAGCTGCCATCTGTTGTCATTGCCCTTCTCCTTCAGTGGCACTGTGGAAACACGAACAGGTGAAGAATTTTCCTGGGGAGGCCAGAGATGGTGTGGGGAGGTGATAGAGCAGAGAATCCCCATGGACTGAGCTGCTCTTCCTTCCTCAAATAACCCCGGATGATGCTCCAGGCACCCCCTGTGTGAGACCTGCCCAGTTTCTCTGGCAAAGCACAGAGCAGGGGTGCTCTGCTGTCCCCTCCGTCCTTTCCCAGCTCTGCCCTCAGCATTTCCACATCCAGCAGCACCCAGCTGTGCTTGCCGTGGCACTGGGCATGGTTATTCCTGCAGGGATTCGGGAATGGAGCCCTGCTCTCATCTCCAGTCTGCAGAGGGACAGAATATTCTGTGAGGCAGAATAAAAACTGCCTGGGACAAAGCACATCAGCGCTTCATTCCCCCAGCCATTCCCCCAGCCATTCCCACAGCCATTCCCTGCATCCAGGGCGTTCTGTCAGTCCCACCAGGACCCCTTAACTTCCAGAGGTTCAGACTTTTCCTTGCACACAGGTCGAGGAGCTGCTGTGTGGTCACCAGCTCAGTCCGCGGCTCACATCCCCCTCCCAGCTCCTGGAGCTTCGTCAGAGCCTCTCTGATCCCAGGAAATGAGTTTTCCAAATGAGGCATGCCCGGCCCATCGATAAGGAAGGCATCAAGGGCCAGCCCAATTTCTTCTTTGCTTTCTTAGGCCCCATAATGGATGAGGTGTGCAAGGTGTCCCTGCCCACGGCAGGGGTTGGAACAAGATGGGCTTTAAGGTCTCTTCCAACCCAAACTGTTTGGGGATTCTGGGATTCCATGATAATTTCCCCTGTCTCTGGTTGTTTGTTCCCAAAGCTGTGTAAAAATGTGGGTGATTCCTGCACCTCAGAGCTGCCTGGATCTTACATGTGTCCAAAGAGGAGGCTCAGCCCCTCAGGCTTCCCTGTGCTGGTTGCACCCCAGCTTCTCAGGGAATACATATCCATCTGCATCTCCCAGTTTATCCCCAAAAAGGGTCTAAACCTTGCACCCAGTGCAGATAGCAGTGGGGTTTGTTGACTTCAGCACCATCAGGAGATCAATCCATAAATTAACCCAGCACTTCCCATGCAGGGCTCACCAACTCCCTTTATCATTCCCTTCAGCCCTGGGCTGCCTCGGGCCCTGAACCGTTATCTGATCCATGGAAACCAGGATATGACAGGTCCTGAGCTGCTCCTGTGCTTCCCAGATCCTGCAGTGAGTCCTGAGCTGCCCTACACCTGGGAAGTGAAGTAAGTCCATTCTGCTGATGAGAACAAGGGACAAGGTGTCACCCAGCACTGCAGGGACATGGAATAAAGAGCCCTTTTCACCCATACAGGATGACAGATTGCAGGGATAGCAGTTTCCTACCATCCCAGTTTGAGCACTGGGTATAAATGTGTTTACACTGGATTTTTTATTGGTTTAGTGATCGAGTCCCACCACGGGACTCGGCAGAAACTCCTCTCATGTGGGTGCAGCCCAAAGTCCTTCCCAAGGCTTGAGGAACTGGGTGTCACTCCAGCCAAACCAGGCCTTGGAGAGCCTGAGGGGAGATGCTCATGCCAGGGCTCTGCTGCAGAATCTCTTCCCTTTGGGATGTTTGGGAACAGGGCAGGATAATGGGAGCACGGCGCTTCCAAGGGCCTGTCGCACCGGGACCTTCACTGAGCTCCCCTCATCAATCTCCATCAGTGCTCCCTCTCGTGTGCCCCAGTTTGGTCTCTGAAGCAGCTCCCTTCCTCTTCCCCCTCCCCTCCCGCTGCCCCCCAGCACACACAGGCACATTTCCTTTTCCTTAAGCAAACAATTTTCAGATTTAAAAGTGAACTGGAAAAAGACAATGTGGCCTGGCCCCTTATCTGCTGCTATCTGCTCCCGACAAGCTGCGGGCTCAGATTGGGCCTGCGGGAGATTTCGGGTGTTTATGGGCCACGGGAGGGAGGGACAGGAGGGGAAATCTGCTGGGGGAGATAAGTCCAGGAAATGGGGCTGGTGGCTGGAGCAGAGTCAACAAAGCTGAGCGAGCAACCGGACACCTCCGGAGTGCCGAGGATGTGACTCAGTGTCACGACTCAGTGTCACGACTGCAGCTCCCCAGCGAGCAGAGCGGGTTGGCCTGGAGCGGTCCATGCCTGCCCTGGAGAAGGGAAACATCCTCTTCTCTTTACACACTCGGAATGTTTTCCAGTGGGGAGCCCAAGCTGAAGCTCCTCAATCCTGAAATAAACCCCGTGGTTCTGCAGGACTGGGAGCAGAGCTGGGCCCATCTCCGGGCTGGGTGGGTCACAGCCGGCGTTTATAACGCGCTGTGTCAATCTAGAATCTCCCTGGGCCCCAAGGGCCTCCTGGTCTTTGTCCTTGTGCCACCAGTGTGGCTCAGAACCCACAGCACGAGGCAGGAGCTGCTCACATGGGCACCAGGAGAGTTTTGTGACCACCAGGATGTTTTTATAACCACCTGTTATCCCCATGTGCACAAGGGATTTGGTGGTAACTGGAAAAGTGTGTGGGCTCGTCTGTAATGTATTTCAAACACAAAAATATCTGGGCTAATTATATCCAAGAACAGCAGCTGACATTGTTCTGGCAGCCCAAAAACTGTCCTAAGCATGGCTGTGGGATGGAAAAGTGAGGTTTGTGTGCTCTTCCTCTGGAAAACCTTCCAGCTGGAGGAAGCTTTCATGCTCTGATGGTTGCTTCTAAGCAGGAAAACTTCTGCAAACTCCGTTCTTTGGGACAGCTGCTCTGGTTTTACCTGAAACTCTGTAATTTAGGACAGACTCTTCACATCTGAGCTACTGAGGTGAAAGGTAGCCCCGTGGAGAGCAGAGTGCCACTGACCTCCAGCTGCAGAGCCTGGGCCACTGCAGCTCTGTCCTGGCTCAGGTTTTACGGACTGAACTCTGAGTTCAGGGCATTTTCATGTGGTTGGGTGATGAGGTTTTCCTCGTGCCCTGCTCCAGCCCTGCTTTGGATGCTGCAGTTCTGCCCTTACCTGGCTTCAGCAGCTTCAGCTTTGCTCCCGCTGTTGCCCCACTGTCCCAGGATTGCTGTGCTCAGGCCATGGGAGCCAAACAGGGCTCCAGGAACCGTCCCTAGCCCAGGCACCTCTGAGGGCATTCACAGAATCCTGGAATGGTTTGGGTTGGAGGGACCTTAAAGCTCCAGTTCCACCCCTGCCGTGGATCCCAGGATGTTCCTCGGGTGCTTTCCATCACTGGCACAGAGGAAACCAAGCCTTCCCTCCCCTTCCTACAGATCCCTCTTTTGCCCCCACACCTTTCCCTGTGAATGTTTTGAATCCCAGTTTCATCCCCTCCACGCTTTCGCTGTCAGAGGCTGGTGGAAGATTCCCTGCCCACAGCATGAGGTGATCTTCGAGTTCCCTTCCAACCCAAACCCTTTTGTGAAATCTGTGTTTCTCCCATCTCCTTTCCTTGCCCTTCCTTCTTGTCCCAGACAGTTTTTTGGCCCATAAATTGGTCAGGGTTGCCCTCAGCCTTTCCTGCTGTCCCTGTCCCGGTTGGGATGTCCAGGAGGACCTGTCAGTGCATGGCAAAGCCCTGACATGGAGCCATTTCAACAAACTCTCACTTGATAACCTCGGCCAGGGAGATTTCCCGAATCCCAGCTCCTCTCCAGCTGGGAGCATTATCCCCCACAAAGCACCTTCCCATGGAAACGCTGCTCCAGCAGCCATGGGCAGGGCACCCTTTAATCTGCCTGGAGCCCCCCGAGCTGTTGGGCACAGTGGGAAGACAGGGGCTGAGGTATCTGGGCTCTTCAAGGCAAAGCCCCACATGGGAAGGGCTGGAAAATGCCATTTTTCTGGGTTGTTCTAAATTCCCTCTTTGTTTTATGGTTCATCTGATTTGAAGAGAAACCTTCTCTGCAGAGGAGTGGGAAACACGTCCCTGTCAAACCCTTGGAATCACATCAAGCTCCTGCTTCAGTCATTTCTTTCCCTTTAATTCACCTTGGGGTTGGGTTTTTTTATTCCTTTTCATTCCTCCAGGGGTTTATGAGGCTCTTTGGTGGAGCTGCCTTTCTCCTCCCTCCCTTCCCTCCTGTACTATCCCCAGTGGATCTCACAAAGTGAGATATTTCCAATGAATTAGTCTCTGGGAAGAATTCATGGATGCATTTGCTTGGCTGGTTGTTTTTCTGTGGAGATCAGAGCAGGTGGAGCCCCTTCAGAGCTCCAGAAGGGTCTTCAGGAGCTGCCTGGTCTCTCCTGAGCAGGAGAGCTCAAGCCCAGGTTGGCCAGGGAGGCTCTGAGGGAGAATCAGGACAAGAATTTATGGTTTTGTTTAAAAGAAAAGAGGAAAGAAGCAATCCAGAGTGAGCAAAGGCTACACAAGGAAGGGGAGCTGTACCAGGAGCAAGGGCAACCTCGAGTTTTATATCCCAAAAAAAAAGATTTTCATCTCTTCTACAAGAGGTGCTTCATGTAAAATTTACTAAAAAGCAAAGCAAAGCCAGTCTTGCAGGGAACCTGGGGTCACGGCCACTTCTCTTTTCTGAAGAGGCAAAACTCTGCTGGAGGAAGAGCTTTGTTCTTCATTTCTTTCCCTTCTTTTCTTCTGTTTTTCTGGGCAGCATCAGCTGGGCAGGGACCTCTGTGGTGAAGGGACCTTGGAGGGGTGGCAGTGCTGTCACCAGGGGCCACGGCCACCAGGTGCCACTGCAAGGTGTGACATCATGGCCCACAGCTGCTCTGTCTCTGGATGGATGCTGAAGGGGCTGAACACAAAATTCCTGGGAAAAAAGAGGAGTCTCCAGGGCAGAGAGGTCCCAGGAGAGTGGGGCCTGCTCAGGAGGAGCAGAGCTCATGTGGGGTGAGGGGTTTGTGGGATTCCTGTTCTGCTTCTGCCACGGGGATGAAATTCCTGTCCCTCCTCTGCCACTACAGGATGAGATCCCTCTGCCACAAGAATTCCTGTCCCACATCTGCAATGGGGATTTGATCCCCCTGCCAC
>VZRS01006354.1:37433-47789 GCA_013398055.1 Ifrita kowaldi | reverse complement strand
TGGGGTGTTGTGTTTTTTTTTTTTTTTTTTTTTTTTTTTTTTTTTTTTTGTGTGTGTGTTTTTTTTTTTCTTTCCCTTAACTCCGCGGATGTTTCGGGGGCGCGGGGGTGTCCCCGGGCTGTGCGGGGGCGCAGCTCCAGCTGCCGGGCAGCTTCATTAACGCAGCTCTGTAATTAACCCCGGGGCTGGCTCGGCTTAGACCCGGAGAAGCGCCGCTAAAGGCGCAGTCAGGACCCCACAGCTTTTCCTCGAGAGCTTGGAAAAAACCCCAACGCCACAAGCCCGGAGCGCGGGCCGCTCGTGCGCGGCTCTTGGCGCATCCTCCCCATCCTGTCCGATCATTTTCCTGCGGTAATTCCTGGGTCGGTGTCTGACTCTTCCCTTCCATCCCGGGCAAACGGGACGGAACAGCAGCGCTCAGGAGCGGCAGGCTGGGGATGCTTCTTAATGATGCACTAATTACACTTAGCTAATTACACTTAGCTGATTGTTTTCTGGCGCGTTCCAGAAGGACTGCAGACCCCGAGGGGAGCGGGGAGGACAAATAAAATCGGTTGTCGGATGTTTTGGTGGCTGCGGGTCTGTTTTCCCACATACCGTCCCGTTTTTCATCGTTGTTCATCTCTGCAGTGACGATTTTGGGGGCTGGAGGCAAAAAAACCCCAAAAACCTGTTCATCAGGAGCTCATCGAGTCGTAGGAGCACAGAAAGTCTGAAATAAAGTCTGAGCAGGACCCGAAATAGAAACGCGATTGACAACCCCGAGGGTTCTTTTAATATTTGCAGCGATGCTTCCATTCGGGATATTTTTTAATTTATGGTTTAATTATTGCTGGTGAGGAAGGTTCTTTAAATCAGTCGGGGCCGGCGGGTTAATGGCTCGGGATGGTTTCAATGAGCTGGGAAAGGCAACGGCCCCTCACTCAGCCCGGGGAAACCTTGGGGTACGAGTCAATGGGGTTAACTAGGCTCGACATGAAAACACGAGTATTTCAGCTGGCTTTTAATTGTTGGCTAAGAAATTCAGTTAATCAAATGTCAAACATTTCCCTCCGCTCTGGTCTAAAGTGAAGAAGGCTCTTTTCCTGAGGAGGAGGGGGAATCCAAAGGAAAAACCAAAAAAACTCAGAAATAAACCCCTGCTCTCTGAGCCTCTCACTTGATTTTAGTTGCTGTGTTGATGGGGTTCTCTGTCTTTTAAAGCTACACTTAAACGCTTGATCATTCCCCTCTAAATTTTAGTACCAATCTTATTCTTTAAAGCAGGCTTTATTTCTTTACTTTTCTGTATGCATATACATGACCTGGAGTATTTGTATGATTTGTTTCAGGTCAAATTTAGGACCTTTAAATATATCTAATAAACCAGTAAGGATGTTTCAGACTGTACCAGACACTTCGTCTTACGTCAAGGTAAGACATGACAGCATCTTTAAACAGGTAATGTCAAAAATTCCAATCCTCCCAAATTCACGGTCGTTTGTCTTGGTTGAAAATCTCATTGCCTTTCTTGTTGAATTTAGCAGGAGAAAAATCCCTTGGTCTTTGGTGGGAGAGGGGGCAGAGGCTGAAATATCGAATTTGTCATTTTGGAAATGTGCAGGGCTAAGTCAAAAGTTGTCTCACTGGAGACAAGCAATGAGTTCAGGTGGGCTTGTCTTTTCTCCTGCATCGATGCTGGGTTTGCTGGGATATCCCATAGTCGGGGTGTCCTAAATCCCAGTGTGGTCCTGGTTTATTGCTCTGGAACCGCCACCGCCATGGGGCTGTGCTGCTGGGGCATATCCCAGGGTTATATCCCAGACTTCTCTCACAGCGGTTCTTTGAATTTCCTCCCAATTTTCTGCTCTCCCTGCCCCCCTTAGTCCCGAACCAGAGCTAAATTTCATTTCTCTTCTCCGCCGTGCCAGCTCCTGAATTCCAGGTGCAGGATGATCTGTGGAGTTGTGTAGTTTCTGAAAGGTCCATTTCGGAATGGATTTAGAGGGGGGAAATGTTGAATGAGTCAGAGGCAAACATCTCTGTCAGCTGCTGAAGCAATGGATTGTCACACCAGGCACTGCTGTGCAATCTGGGATTTCTTTCTGTGCTCCTGGTGGTTGTCCTTGAGTGTTTCCATGCAATTTAGTGGGAAAATTACCTTCAGTTGTTTTGGTTTTGAACTGATATTACCAGACCTTGCACTCTAAATACTTGTTTGCATGTATACATATATATATTTATTTTAATTTTAAAAATGGATCTTACAATTCTTTCGATGGCCCACTTCTGCCTCTTTCTTTTTTAAAGATTAAAACAAAAACCAAAGCAGGGTTGGCACAGCCTTGTCCCTTTGTACCTCACTGGAGCTCTCTATTATATTTGACATCATATAGGGGTTTTTTTCACAACAGTACCTAAGAATGTAAATAAACCAAGCCTGGGACATCTGGGTTACACGTTTGAGGCAAACCCTGCATGCAGCAGCACTTAGGGAAAATCTAAACCACAACCTCTCCTGTCCCTGAAGAAACACAGGAGGGTGTTAACTAGAGCTGGGTGGATAATTTGTAATGAATAATTTATTACGGGAATTCACTCTCTCTTTTTTTCCCCTTTCCCTCTCTCAATGATCCGTGCCCCAGTTGGGATTTTCATGTGCATCCACGTTATTTGGGATGATTCCTGTGGATAATCCTGAGGTTATGGCTCAGTTTAGGCGGCTTGTTGGACAGTCAGCAGTGGAAATGGCAGCTTGGGATGATCCCAGGTCAGGTGGCATTGGGTGAACTTGTGCAGCTGCTCCACATTTCTGCAACAGATCCAACCAGGAATGGGCAGGATTCCCTGTTGGGTTGATATCCCCCAAAATCCCACTCCTACCTCGGTGTTTCAGGGAATGTTGGTGAGTTAATTCTGCTCGTTAAGTTTGCACTGCTCTGGACCAGGTTTTGGAACACCAGAAACTCTGTGGAAAACAGCTGAAATTCAGGTGCTCTGGACCAGGTTTTGGAACACCAGAAACTCTGTGGAAAACAGCTGAAATTCAGGTCTGGGGAAGGCAAATCCCTCCGAGTGCAAGCAAAGGGAGATGTTCCCCGGCGTGTGACTGACTGGCTGTGGCGTTGGTTGCCTTCAGAGCTGGGGATGCGGGCAGTGCTCCGGGATGCTCTGGTTGCAGTGAGGAGATGAAGGCCCTGTGACATCCTCCAGCGTGGGGTCACTGCCCTGGGTCAGGAGGCAGATCCTGGGCTGCTCCAGTTAGGAGCAAAATTCCTTCGGAATTGAGTGGAACGGAGACCCAGGCCTGGATATCTGAACGTTCCAGCAGAACCGGGGGAGCCTGCCCGTCTCTGTGCCGGGGCAGCCTCCTCGTGAAGCGCAGTCCTGCAGGGAAAGGCTGGGACAGAGCTCTCTTCCCAGAAGTTTGTGCCGTATCCACCAGGAAGAGCTCTCCAGGTGGGACTCACAGTGTGGAGGGAGGGATGAGCTGTGGGATGCTGGACTCTGCCTCTAACCCAACCCTTCCTCCTCAGCTGACATTATTTTGGGCAAGGATTCTGTCTCTGCTGTTTTGTCAGCAGAGCTTCTTCCACCCCGATGGCACTGGGGAAAGGATTTGTTCCCGTGCTTAAAAAAATCAACGGGATTTTGATGGAGTCTGATCCAAAATCTTCCAGAGACGAAGGAAATATCTGCCACCAACTCTCAATGCTTTGAGTTGGGCAGCTCTGTCACAGTGGGACCAAATGGTACCAGGGCAGCTCATTCAGAGCTGTTCAAAAAAGTGGGAATGTGGTGAAATTCAGGGAAGTTTGACCCTTAAACACATGGGTGAGGTCAGTCTCTGCCCTTCGGAGTTTGGTGGCAGCTTCCAGTGGCTCAGATGCGTCCAGAGGGAACAGAGAGGTGCTGACAGTGCCTGAGTTATTCCCAGAAGAGTTGGGATTGATGGATGTTCCCGGCAGTGGGAACTGTGGGTATGGATGCACTCCCGGGTGCAGTGAGCTCGGTGCTCCTGAGCGGGGCCCCTCATTCCCCACCTCACAGTGTGGCTGCAGCTGAACAGGACCGGTCCCACTGAGACCCCGCTGCCTTCCTTCCCTTCCTGCTTCCCCACACCGCCCTGGGAGGGCTTCCCAAGCTCTGGGGAGCACCAGCTTTGAAAAGCAGAAGATTGAGAGAAGATTGAGTCCCAATTCCTCTCTCTTTCTGTGTCTATTCTTCTCATTATTTTTCATGTCACTCCTTCTCCACAAAACCTTATTTGCTGTCTTATGGATGGGAGAAGTATTTTCTTCATTACTTTTGTGGGATGTGGTGGAATTCCACCAGAAAAAGAGAGTTTGGGATTTATCTTTCCTGCAAATCCTCCCCGACAGATGGACAGGGTGCATCAACTGCAGGTTTACTCTGTTCCTTGGACAGAAAATGCCTCGTCTCCGTGGCTTGGAGCCCAGGGGGTGTTCCACAGGAATTCCCAGGAGGAACAAACTCACCCAATATCCCGTGAGCACCTCCAGGCTATGGGGTTCTTGCCATGGCTTTCCAAATGCAAAGGGCTGAGGTGAGGTGAGGGAACTGCAGGAGGATTTCATTTGAAAACACTTTGTTTTAACAAGGATTTGTACGTGGAGTCGCTTGGATTGGAGCTCAGCCTCTCGGTGCTGTGACCTCGATTTCCATCGCAGCACAGAGGGGTATGGAAAGCACTGATACCAGGTCCCACAGAACCCCTGACAGCGGAACCCCATCCCATAGAACTCCTGACAGGGAATTCTCTCTCACAGCCACTTCTTGTAGGGGCCTTAACTCAGTGGAGGGCTGGGAATTCGTAGAAATGAAAAAAGAATTTTGGTCCTTCATGGCTGATTCTGCAGAGCTGCTGAAGAATTTCTGTTCCTCAGACCATTAGGGTCTGACTGATCTGCGAGTATTTCATAATTCACCGTGTGTCAGAGGGCGCCAATCTCATCTAAACACAGGGACTTGACTTTAGGGAATGAAACGTGGAATATAATCGGGAAATGAAATGTTAAAAGAAGACAGAGCTGGAATCCTGACCGGAGGGATATGGGAAGAATTAGGGCCATAAGCAAAGCACCGTGACCTCTGAATACTGATTTTTGAATTATTCCCATTGCCACGAGCTCCTCAGGGCCACAGCAGTCCTCGCTCCCCTCCTGCCCCGCCAGTCGGTGGTTTCAGATCCGTGGAAAGGCGGCACGAGAGCAGTTCTGGGGGTTCATTATTCACCCGCGCTTTTCTTCTGCCCTTGGGCAACGTCCGAACGCTTCGTGTGCCCTTTTATCGCCTCCTCCTCGCACACTCAGCGCTTCTGCTTTCGCTTCCCGTGCCCTGCCCTCCCCGAGGCAGCCGGGGCTGGGGTGAGCCTCGCCCCCTTCCTGCTCCTGGAGCCCCTTTCCTGCTCTTGGAACTCGCTTCCTGCTCCTGGAGATGCTTTTCCTGCTCCTGGAGCTCCTTTCCTGCTCCTGGAGCTCCTTTCCTGCTCCTGGAGCCGCTTTCCTTCTCATGAAGCTCCTTTCCTGCTCCTGGAACTCTTTTCCTGCTCCTGGAGCTCTTTTGCTTCTCATGGAGCTCCTTCCCTTCTCCTGGAGCCCTTTTCCTTCTCCTGGAGCTCTTTTCCTTCTGGAGCGGGGACTCCCTCTTTAAGCCCGGCTTTAACGCAGCCCTAAGGTTTGTGGTGCAGCACAAAGAAGGATATTCATGGAGGGAAAAGGGGCTGCGTGGCTGGGAACAATATTGGGTTTGTTCTTGCTCTCCCTCCGCCTGGAAAGTTTACAGAAGCCCTAAAGAGAGAGGGGGTAAATTCTTTTTTTAAGGACAAAACAGTGAGGTTTTCTTTGGGGCGGGCACTGCCAAACCCTGGCACGGACACGTCCCTTTCCCGCCGAACAGGAGCAGGGCACAGGTTGCCAGGAAAGAAGATCCCGGGATTTCGTTTCTTTTGCTGCGAGATTGGTGCCTGATGGACCCAGCGAGGGGAAGGCGCTACGGAGGGGTCAGCCCGCAGGTGCTCAGGGATGCGAGGGTGGAAACCTGCCCGTGTTCCCAGGACTACCTGAGCCGGGCAGGAAAGGGAAAACCAAAACCTCCCTGGACTGGTTTTTCGCCGGTCCGGGTGCTGATGTTCCTACTGAGTGCATCCTCCAGCTCTTCATCCTTTTCTGCTCATTCTTTTTTCCCTTTTCCCCATTCCTGGCATCCCGGAGGATTCCGGTCCCTCTCCCTGGGCTCGGGAGGACGGGACAGGCCCCTCCAGAGAAGGTGGGGGCTGCAGCGGCTTCGGGGGCAGAAGATGCTGTGAACGCCCACGTCACTCCCCCTCCGCGATCACTAATTCCGTGTACACCAAATCGTTTCTCTTTATTTTCCTTTTCGACACCCATTTCTGGGGTCACAAACCCTGCTGAACTGTCGGGCTTTAGCAAGTCGTTGATGGACGCCCTGTGACAACTCGGTGCTTAAGGATTTCGGTCTGGTTCGCACCGACCTCTCTGCCCTAAAGCTGAAAACCCCTCTCCACGTCCCCGTGCCTGCCTTGTCCCCGTGCTCAGCCCCGCGCTGTCAGGGCAGGGCTGGATTTGCTCCTTCCCGCTTTACCTTCAAGACACGGCTTGAATTGAAATCGAGGTGGGAGAAAAGTTGTTTTTCTCCTGGAATTGCGGCGCGTTGGAGCTTTCTAAAATAAACCAGACTCCCTGGCACAAGGGACGAGCTTTTGCAGTGACCTCCGTCTTCAGGCAGCAGCAACCAACCCCCCTCCCCAGCTCCGCGACCTTTTAATGGCTCCGTTCTTTCCCGATTTACAGAAAAACGCCCCCCTCCCAATATGCTGGATCCAGGGAATTTTGTATCCCAGCCCTCCCTACGCTCTCCCGGCCCCGTGTTTAGAAGGAGAGGAGGTGTGGAGGGAAAGGGCAGCAAAAAGGGAAGAAAAGGGAGAGTGAATGCTAAGGGGGGAAAATGCTTTAAATCTTTCCTGTAAATCTCCAAACATATGAAGTCTGAGGAACAAATTCAAAGCAGGCACAGCCGCCTAAAGAGAAGTTCGAGAGAAATATTCTGTTCCATTCAAGCGCATCAAGGGTCTCGCTGAAGTCTTGTTTGGCTAAGGTCAGACGAGACTGGGTTCTCCAATAAAAATAAATCTCAAATTAATTATGGCCTCAAGCGAGGGGCCAGACGTTCGGAGCTAGTGCACTGCAGTCTGTTTTTCTGGCCTTCGGTATTTTTGTTTTTTGTGCCTCAGCTTTTCAATAATTGCGGGATGGGGGAGGGAGGGAGGGAGGGCGGGGGCTGTTTTATTGGGACATGGAACTCAAATAAAAGCGACCAGGACACCGCTCGCCCCGCTCGCCCCTCATTGCGACGCAGCTTCAAAGCTCCTGCATCTTCTCCACTCCACTTTTAAGACTTTAAGTTTTACTTAGTACCGATTAGCGGGGAATAACTTCCCAGCTTCAGGTTCCCTGGGCTGTTCCTGTGGGGAGGAGGGACCCCATCCTTCAGATCTGCGGTTGGAAGCCTCTCCTGATTCCCTTTTATTGCTGCAGCTGAAAAGCGGAGGTTTGCCCAATTAGTTCGGTCTAAAATTGGGATTCGCTTCTAGGGATCGAATCCCAGGGCTGCAGTTTGGGCTTTTTGCTCCTAAGAACGTGGGGTTACAACACAAACAAAACACGTCGCGTTTTTCTTTCTGAGGCGGGGTCGGTGCCAGAGGAAAGGCAGAGCCGGGGATTTTAAACGTTCTCTGGAGCTGGGGGAGAGTTTCCCTCCAGTGAAGGATGAACTCTGTCTCCCTGCAAGTACAGAATGATGGGAATTACGTTTAGAGTGAATAAATGTATAGCAAGTTATGGAGAAAATAATATTATTAGATGAATAATACACACAACGTACCCAGCGCAGGCTGTGTAAATACACGTGTACTGAAGGCTCGTTTAAAGAAGGGGACACTGTGCCACAGTCAGCGGGACATGAGGCACTTGCTAGCGACAAAGCCGGGGCGTGGATCTTTGGGGTTTCTTTGCGTTGTCCTCCCCATCACCGCGTTGCTTCACAGCGACAGTTCCAGGCCGGGCTCAACGAGAGCTAGGCTGACGCTGTTGGGGTCAGAGAGGGTGACAGAAGCCGATCCCCTCTCCCATCCTCGCAAAATCAGATTCGCAACCTGCAGTGGGCTCGGGAAGGTTTTCATTGTGTTTATTCCTAGGGAATAACTGAACGGGTTTAATTAGGAAGCGATGCCTGCTAATCCCGTGTGGGTGACAGACAGAAAACCCAAATCTTTGGGGTTCTGCGAGGGACTGGCACCAAACTGCACCGAGGGTTAACTCCTTTGGGTCCGGACACCAAACAGCTCCAGGCCACATCCCCCCAGTGGATCCTCATTCCTTTCGGATCGCGCCGAACGCGGCGTTTTCACCTTCCCCGTGTGGGGCTGCAGCCGCTGGGACCCAGCCCTAAGGACGGGGAGAGGAGGTGGGGACGTGCCGAGCGCCTGAGATCGATATTGAACTAATTAAGAACGCCGCGCGGCAATTCCGTTCCATTCATTAACGGAGTGAAAGAGAAAAATAATAGTAGTAATAATAATAATAATAATAATAATAATTGAGGAGTAACAGATTTCTACCAGCCTGTCCCGATGTAAGTATTTGAAATCTTCCGCGGTTGCCAAGATCAAATGATTTTCCAGATGTCTGGTGGTGACCACATTAAACAGATCCTAATTCCTCTGCTGTACGTACATGTGCATCCAAAGGGCGAGCAACAGACCCAGCGTGGCGCGCACTGCTCACCCCCGTGCCCGGCTTTCCCCGCCCGTCTCGGCTCCCTTCTTCTTGGCTAAATGCAGTTCAGTAACAGTTGAATTCTCAGTTCAAAAACAGTTAAATTCTCAGTTAGACAACAGTTCAAACCTCAGTTAAATACTCAGTTAAAGAGCAGATAAATACCCAGAGTCACGGCACAACCACCTAGGGTGATTCAGAGCTTGGCGCACGGAGGTTATGAATATTCCAGCCTTTTCCAAAAAGTTTGGCATAACTTCCAGGGTGGCTTTGGGTTTGGTTTTGAGGGGGTTTTGGTTTGTTCGTTTGTTTTTTGTTTGGTTGTTTGTTTTTTGGGGGGCAAAAAAAAAAAAGAAAAAATAAAGCAAAGCTTCTATCGTTCGTTATTCGGGAGGAAAATAGCAGAGTGTTCCTCTTGTCTTTAGAGTGTGTAACAGCTTCGCTCATTCCCTTATGCCTTGGATTCTCCCGAATGTTGTTTCAGACCAAACACAGGAGGTGAAGCGCGGAGCATCCCTGGCAGACCCGGTACCGCGAGTGACCCGAGCAGGCTCCGTTCGAGTCATCCCCAGACATGCAAAATAAGCCCGTGGGGGTCACGGTGCCCGTCTGGCCATAAAATGCAGAGTTGGGTTCCTAAAATATCTCCCGGTGGGATGGCGGGGGGGCTGTTTGGCACCTTCCCGTCTTTGGGAGCGCCGGGGATGCGCGGCGGGGGCCGGAGTTGTTTGTTCCTTCAGCCCGGAGCTGGGCAAAGGGGTTTGGAGAGGTTGGGCTCAGGGTGTTGGGCTCGGGGGTTTCGAGAGTGTTGGGCTCCGCTCCCGTGAGCTGGGCACGTTTCCAGGTGGTTTCTCCCCCGAATCACCGGCTCTCCCCCACTGTCGGTCCCGCAGCCCCAGCTCAAAGTGCCGTGTGAGGTCCGTGAGTGACAGAGGCTCCTTCCAGGAGATTTTCCCCCCTTCCTTTCGCGGTTGGGATCCTCAGCCTGTCCTCTCCCTCACCCCCCACCCGCGGTGTTTGTCGGAGCTGGTGAAGAGCGTTGTCTAGAGAGGAAACCATTTGGGTTTTGAAAGGATGCGTTTCACTCTTCCCTTTAACCTCTTGGTTTTCTGCTCGCTGCAGCCTCCTGCCATGTGGGAACGCCGAGGGGGGAGCCGGGACCGGAGCTCTGCCGGGGGGACAGAACAGAGGGCAGGGAAAAGCAAAGAGGAATGAGGAAAGCAAAGGGTTAACCGTGATTTCTTTTAATTGAACTCCAGTTTTGTGGCCCTAGGCGAGGGGGGACCTGACCCCGCTAGCAGCATCCAGATGTGCTGCTCTCGGGGGACCCCGGCGCAGACCCCGGGACTGCGGGGCAGACGGGGGAGGCCGGGGGTGCGGGGGCCGCGCTGTCCCCGCGCTCCCCCTTCACCTCCCGGCCGCGGGCGGCCTCAATCGCTGGCAAGCAGCGAGCCCAAAACCTCCAGGTCTGGTCACGTTCAGCCCCGTGTCTGCATCCGAACTGCAAAATTGTAGCTGAATTGATGAGGCTAATTTCAGAGGAGGGGGAGGGAGGGAGGGG